>JAGDYQ010000043.1:5288949-5485686 GCA_021962125.1 Bulinus truncatus | reverse complement strand
TGACCTTGAAATAATATGATTGTCATTTCTATTTTCTAATTTTAACCCTGAATGATATAACTGTAAATATACAGACGCGATATACTAGCTTCATTGTCAGGTAATTTATTTAAAACAATAGAACTTGTATCAACTTGTTTTGGGACAGAGGGTATGGTGGCTGGGTAAGCCATAAGTAACTCATCTTTTGTGTGGACAGAGGCTGCGAAGTGTTTCCCAAATGTGAATAACTAGGATGAGATCAAGAAGAAAACCGTGTTAATAATAAGGGAGCGACTACATTCTGGCAACTAACATTTTATGAAAGTAAAGACAAATATGACGTGCGTTTTGGGGATGGGGGGTGTTATGTACTATAGTGGGGGGGGCAAACAAGACTTATGTGGGGGCAAAAGGTGTATGAAATATAACATGCGTGGAGGGGGATGGTTTGACATACGTCATTAGTTCATAACTTACTGTACGAGAAAAAATACTTGTTTGGCAATGTTGTTGATTAAAAAAAAAAACTCACATCCATGATGTGATTGATACATGTTAATTAACTTGTCAGAAGAACTAATTAAACAGACATATATGCTAATGCTTAATAAAGAAATACAACCAATTATAACTCTTTTAAAAATTAACTTTACTTGTTTAGTATGCCAAATATTATGAAAGATAATGACAGACTAGACTTGAAAATAAACAAATGTATTAACTGTGCGTTAATTTAGATATGTTATTTGAAAGTTGTCACTGAAACTGAATCTTCTTTGAAACTAAATAAACAAAGTCTAATATATATATATATATATATATATATATATATATATATATATATATATATATATATATATATACATATATATATATATACTCACACATTAACATACAAACAAAATTATTCTGACTGCATTATTCGTGTTATCACCATCACCTTAGTATACCATTCACCCCCTATGAAATATAACACTGGGCAACAGCCAAAAAATTGTCAGGGGTTTTTCAAACTGATTTAGACTAATTTTGGTGCCTAATCCGAATTATCACATTGATTTTGCTCGGTCAGGTCAACTTCTTGAGATACAGCCATATACCTACCTGACGAGCTAAACGTATTCTAATATCAGGGGTTTTGAGTACAATCATTTCTCTAAATTAGCTGCATAAAAATTAGCAGCAAAATAATCACAATTGCTAAAAACCATCAATCTGGACTGCTCTGATTATTTAATTTCAATTTCCAGGCTTGATTGGGCACAGCCTCCAGTACCCCGACCTTCCATCTGTTCGACGTCCAACTGCTCGTCTCTTCGAAGAAACTTCTGTACTAAAGCTGTTTTGAGATATCCCGGAGGAAGACGATGAGGCCAACACTTTATAAGCTTAAGGTTGGCATTTTCGACGGCCCACAGATACGGCAGCTCATAAAGGACACAGAGTTTCAAAACTCCATGAACACTCTTGAGTGCGCCGCCTGGAAATCGTTTGTGGAGGTGGTTAACAACTTTATGAGGAAAACGAAGGCTGCCAACCACGCCAGACTGATCAGCAGAAAGATAAATGACTTCCAAAAAATCGGGTGTTTGATGAATATAAAGATGCACTTCCTGTTCTCACACATGGAGAAGTTTCCTGAAAACTTTGGGGCGATAAGCAGGGAGAAAGGTTCCATCAGGACATCCGCCAAATGAAGGAAAGGTACCAGAGGAGGTGGGACGCGGACTACTGCTGTTCGCTGAAGAGAGACTACCCAGCAGCTGCTCACACACGGGAATCGAAGAAACGCCGATTTATGCCTTAAACTCTGAACTTTTGTTTCACGAAACGCTCATTGCTTTACTAATATTATGATAATTATGCTTATCAAATTTGTTGGATAAATAAAAACTGAATGAATTGAATACGTTGGCTTTTATTTCTTGAGTAAAACGGAAAAAAAATCGTCAGGGGTTTAACAGCTGATGATCCGAAAAATGTAATTTTTTTAATTTCTGTAGCAAAAAATCCTGACCTGATTGAGCAAAACCAATGTCATTTTCGGACTCAGAACATCAAAATTAGTCTAATTCAACTGGAAAATCCAGGACGAATTTCAAAAAATATTTTTTGTTGCCCAGTGTAATATAGTGTTGTTTTCGTCAACGAGAACTAAAACTAAAACTAAAATTAGAAGCAAGACTAAAACTAGACGAAAACTAAAATTATTACAGAAAAAACGAAATAAAAACTGAAACTAAAATATGCCCTGGGACTAAAACAACACTAGTGTAATAGACCACAAGTATTCCAAAATTATGAACTCATAGAGTGATATAGTTGAGAGTGCAGCACCTGGAGAAATATCAAGGTCTGTGGGCTAAGATTCTTGGGGTATACAATTTTTTTTTGCTACAGTGGTGGTATCGTTGACATTAAAGATAATCTGATAACATGGTAATCACAGCTGGCGGTGTTAAACGTTGTGGTAGACACTGAGCACCTTTCCACGCTGACCCCTAAAGCAGACTTTCAATTCATGCCATTTCTGGCATACTGGTTAGGCTCACTATACCCTCCCCCTCTGCACGTAGTGTCAGGAAAAACACAAAGTCCTTGCCTGGCCAGTTTCGACGCCCGCCTTACACACACCTTGCTGGTCTGGCCAGTTTTAACAAGTGCTCTTCTTTCTTTTTCTTTATTTTGCTCTACAGCCCATTTAGGGCCTGGCCTGCCATACTACTCTTCTCCACTTTTCCCGATCCATGGTCTTCTTCCTCCACTCTCTCACTCCTAAGGCTGTAAGGTCCTTATGTGTTTTCTCTTTGGGTGATGCCTTATAAATTACTTTAGGACCTATATTGTTTTTCATTCTTTCTATGTGCCCTATCCATCTCAATCTATTCTTTTTTATTTCAGCTGTTATATTTGGTTTTTCGTATAGTTGGTACAGTTTTGAATTGGTTCTACTTCTTCACTCGTTATTGTCCTTTACTGGCCCATATCTTTTCATTTCCCAAGTGTTAAGCAAATTTATGCTTGTTTGTTGATGGTCCATGTTTCACTACCGTATGTTTCTGCTTGTTTGTTGATGGTCCATGTTTCACTACCGTATGTTTCTGCTTGTTTGCTGATGGTCCATGTTTCACTACCGTATGTTTCTGCTTGTTTGCTGATGGTCCATGTTTCACTACCGTATGTTTCTGCTGGTCGCATCATAGTCTTGTATATGATATTTTAAATTTTTCTAGAGATCTGTCTGTTTTTCAGTATTTTATGCAAGTGCTCAAACCAGTCTACTTTGCCATGCCGACAGATGTAGCGGACACGCTCTGCAGGCATGGCAGACACGCATCAGCGCCACCAAGAAAGCTGGTAAAGCCGGTACACAACACCATGTCATGCTAACAGTTGCAGCGCAAAAAAGAAGAGATTTAAAAATGTATATAATGTACATTGGTTATTATTTTCTTGAATAATTTAACCTTAAACTGGAAATATGCAAAAGAACGAACCTGTATCATTGTTAAGTGTTTTCAGAAGACCAATGGAATGCATATGTTCTGGTGTTTTAACTGACAGTAATATCAATTCACCGACAGCTTCGTGAAATGCTGACAAAAAAATTACATATATTGCATCCATACTTTACATTATCACCTGTTTTATTCAAACAGTTTAAAATCTCATTATCTTTAATTTTATTTTAAAACTTACTACACATATACATTTAGTTTTATAACAAAAAAATTGCCTCGTCTTTTAGCGCAGTAAATAAAAAAATGCACCCTCGAAAATCGAGATCCTTTAGGGAGAAATGGACGGGGTGCTTTAGGGAGAAATGGACGGGGTGCTTTAGGGAGAAATGGACGGGGTGCTTTAGGGAGAAATGGACGGGGTGCTTTAGATAAAGTAAATGGAAAATAAACACACCTGGGTTAGCGCCCTGTCTAAATGATATCGGCTTGTCTGCATATTGTAGAAAATATTGTATGTGGCCCATTTCATGGTGAATTATTTGTAGGCTAAGATAGTTGACGTCGGCACACATCAGTATTCTATAAGAGAAAAAAATAAGTTTAATTATTTCGTTATATCAATCAGTAAGATATTATACATTGTTTTGAGATAAAATATCTCATAAGATAATAAAAATAATTGTTTAGTTATTACAGAAATACAACATCTTACAGATAACCAATGAATATCATACTCAAACAATTTTAATATAATTTCACTTGAAATTTGTCTTTGCAAAAAGAATAATGATCTACTATATGGTGACCTGAAATCTTTGCCGTTATGAAAATCCCAAGATGTGGCATGACAAACAACACTCCTGTTGTATGTTGGTTGCTCGAACATTGACTTGTTCCAGAACTCATGAGGCATCGGTATCAGACCCAGAGATTGAAAGAACTCATCAGCCATTTGGAACATTTTAAGGACAGTATAGTTCTGTAAGTATATAGCGAAGATATAATTAAAACTTTGAAATGTTTTCTGATTAGCAAATAATGAAAGAAAAAAAATAAACCTGTGTTTACTGGCGGTATGGTCAAGACACATTAACAAAAAGCAGTCTGTAATGTTCCATTCTTGAGTCTGCCCCAATGGCCCAATAGGATTTAAAAGAACTTTACTTATTTTGCTGTGAGAATGGGAAGTTAATCTCTTCATACTACGACCTGTCTTGGGTCAACTTTTGTTGTGTCATTCTTTTATCCCCACCAGATGAACCAATAATGTCAGGTACAACTGGGTGGACTTGGGGACTGTCCTGATAAAATTCCGAGTACGTCAACGGGAACCAGTTTGGTGCAATCAGGTCAAAATGTCCTACTCTCTAAAACGCAGGACATTCAGTTGCAGTTTCACATCACCCGGCGTCACTCACAGAATGGTCGAGAAGAGTTCTTCAAAAATAATTTAGGCAAATATTTTAAAAGGGAAACTTGAACTATTTAAAACATTACATGAAAGCTAATAAAGGAAGAAATTTATGCTCGGCAAATAATTAAGCTTGTTTATATATCTGAAAATATTAATCGATTAAAATAGGACAATTATGAAAAATATTTTGATGTGCCAATAGACAATACACTAATATAAATGATTTTGCACTATTAAGGACTAGCAATTAATAGTAAATAATATTGTGAACTGCATCTATAGTGGAACTCGGTGATATTGAGACATTAAGGTACATTAAATTTTTGTTTTACAGTCGCTTGATGTCAATGTTATCACACACCATATCAAGTTAAACTTCTAATTCTGTATTGGATAGTAAACAAAGTAATTTCGGAACAGAATCGTAAGTGGAATTCCAACAAGTGTCATCGGGAGTAACGAGATACGTGCCGATTGCCGCAGCCAAAGATTAGCGATTTTGTTTGTTCCAGATAGCTACTAACTTTAACCAGGACGAATTGCTTAATAGTAACAGTTCTTCTGAAGTAGACATATATCTTGAAGATAACTCATCAAAAATGCTGTCATTAGTAGTCTACCCAAGCATTAAGAAACTATACCTGCAACTGAACACTGGACTTACGGCTAGTGCAGCAGTAGATCGCCTGTTTTCATTGGGTGGGCGTGTTTTTATGCAATTACGTTCTAGGCTAAGCAATGATCTTATTGAAATGATGATCTTCTTACGTGCTGCCAAGTGGTGAAGTGATTAGCATTAAAGTTATGCTTTGACAATGTATTATATTGTTTTTACATTTTTTAAAAAACTTGAGGAAATTGCACTCATTATATTTTAAATAAAAACATTGTGTTGTTCTCAAAAGTTTTGGGATTGTATTGGTATCGATTTTGGCAATACATTTTTACTTGAGTATTTGTATTGGTATTGGCGATACAATTTTAGAGTATCGTTAACAACCCTGAATTTAAAGAATAATGTATATATCGCTGTTAATAAGCTCTCATACTACAGTGGATTCCGCTTAATTGGGACAGCTGCTTATTTGGGACAAATCTTAAAGAACGGAAACCAAACTAAAACGCCAATAGTAAATGTGTATGTTTAATTGGGGCAACATTCCGCTTAATTGGGACAGTATATTTAAGACTTTAGTACAGTATAGTCCCGATTAACCAAGTATGTTTTAACTGAGTTTCGGTTTAACGGTGCAGCGGCAAAACAAACACCCCCTCCCCCTTCCAAATCCCGGGAAAACCAGAAAGGCGGATTCTTTCTGGTCCTGACGCCCGTGTTTTAAAAAGTCGCGGCTGCCTCACATCAACATTTGCTTCAGTCTTTTTCTATTTAGTTACTGATTCACCTCGCTATCTCAATTCTTGCGTGTTCATTAGCTCACCAATGCACCTCGCGCGTGAACAGTGCGTGAAATTATTTTTTGTCAATTGTATTTTTCAAAAATGTTACCCTTGCCAAAATGCTAGGAAACGATTTGTCCCTTACCAGTAAAATTGCTTTTCTTGATAAAATAAAAAGCCAGCCACTGAATACAAGTTATCGTCGGCTCGCTGAGATAACTGGTGTACCAAACTCTACCATATCGCGCGTCTTACGACAAGATAGTCAATTGCGTGAGGGGAAGGTTCCAGAAGTTGAAGAAGCACTAGATCAATGGTTTTCTATTTTTAGTGGCAAAGGCGTAAATATCAACGGTCCAATATTGAAGGCGAAGTCAGAGGAGTACGCTAAAAAATTGGGACGCAAAGATTTCAAAGCAACTGGTGATTGGTTATCGCAATGGAAAGCAAGGCACAATATTAAATTTAAAAAAGCGCACGGTGAAAAGGCCAGTACCGACAACGAAAGTTCAGAACAGCGAAAAATTCCTACCTTTTTAGAGAATTTTTGTGATGATGACATTTACAATGCTGATGAAACCGGCCTCTATTACCGTGCTACGCCAGACGGTTCCTTATGCTATCACATTGCACTGTCTGGTTTTAAAAAGGCGATGGACCGCATTACTGTGTTATGCTGAGCAAATATGTCAGATAGTGACAAACGAAAGCTACTGATCATTGGAAAAAGTGCTAGACCTCGATGCTTTAAGGGGTTAAGAATGGCGGGATTACCAGTGGAGTACCATGCTAACAAAAATGCGTGGATGACTTCTGATATTTTCGAAATTGGCTAACCAGTTGGGACCAAAATTTACAACTTAAACAAAGAAACATTTTGCGGCACACCCTCATTTAGAAAATCTACAAAATATACAGCTGGAATATCTTCCTCCTAACACAACATCCTTAGTGCAACCAATGGACAAGGGGGTAATCAAAAATTTGAAGACTTTCTATCGTGGAAAATTGGTTAATTACATATTAGAATCCATTGATGAAAACTTATTACCAAGTTCCACAACAGCCAGAGAGATTAGTTCCAAAATTTCACTTTTGCAAGCAATACAGTTTGTCGATGAAAGTTGGCGAGCTATAAAAGCCACCACAATCCAGAACTGTTTTATTAATAGCGGCTTTAAACCCTTGGATATTTCCAAAATTTTAAACAATGAAGAAAATGAGGATATGTTACCTGGTCCTATTATAAGCTCTCAAAAAATTTTAACTATAGATAACAATTTACCATGCTATGATGATAATGAAGACTGTGATGATTCAATTGTAGAAGGTATTAAATCTAAACTTGAAAAATTAGACGAAGATGACGACGACGATGATGAGTCACCTGTGCCAGTGACTAACCAGCAGGCGAAAAAAATGTATGGCAGTGTTACAACGTTATTTAATGCCGGAAGGAAATGAAGGCAGCCGTACATCTGTACTGAACATCTGTGATGAATTTGTAGAAGCCAAGGGTCACAAAAATAAAAGACAGACTACACTTGACTCAAAAAAGTGAAAATTGCTTAATTGGGACCGCCGCTTAATTGGGAAAAAAAGCCTCGGTCCCGATGTGTCCGAATTAAGCGGAATGGACTGTATTTTAATAAGACATAAAAAAACTACGTTATATTTTTCTATACTGGCAAACCATCATTAACCACTTTATAGGCTAGTGACTAACTTACCACGTCCTCCCGTCTACTCTGTGACTAACTCACCACGTCCTCCCGTCTACTCTGTGACTAACTCACCGCGTCCTCCCGTCTAGTCTGTGACTAATTCACCACATCCTCCCGTCTAGTCTGTGACTAACTCACCACGTACTCCCGTCTAATCTGTGACTAACTCACCGCGTCCTCCCGTCTAGTCTGAGACTAACTCACCACGTCCTCCCGTCTACTCTGTGACTAACTCACCACGTCCTCCCGTCTACTATGTGACTAACTCACCACGTCCTCCCGTCTACTCTGTGACTAACTCACCGCGTCCTCCCGTCTAGTCTGTGACTAACTCACCACGTCCTCCCGTCTAGTCTGTGACTAACTCACCACGTCCTCCCGTCTAGTCTGCGGCTAACTCACAGCGTCCTCCCGTCTACTCTGTGACTAACTCACCGCGTCCTCCCGTCTAGTCTGTGACTAACTCACCAAGTCCTCCCGTCTAGTCTGCGGCTAACTCACAGCTACCTCCCGTCTAGTCTGTGACTAACTCACCGCGTCCTCCCGTCTAGTCTGTGACTAACTCACCAAGTCCTCCCGTCTAGTCTGTGACTAACTCTCAGCGTCCTCCCGTCTAGTCTGTGACTAACTCACCGCGTCCTCCCGTCTAGTCTGTGGCTAACTCAGCACGTCCTCCCGTCTAGTCTGTGACTAACTCACCACTAGTCTGTGGCTAACTCACCGCGTCCTCCCGTCTAGTCTGTGGCTAGCTCACCACTAGTCTGTGGCTAACTCACCGCGTATTCCCGTCTACTCTGTGACTAACTCACCACGTCCTCCGGTATAGTCTGAGGTTAACTCACCACGTCCTCCCGTCTACTCTGTGACTAACTCACCACGTCCTCCCGTCTAGTCTGTGACTAACTCACCACTAGTCTGTGACTAACTCACCACGTCCTCCCGTCTGTGACTAACTCACCACTAGTCTGTGACTAACTCACCACGTCCTCCCGTCTGTGACTAACTCACCACTAGTCTGTGGCTAACTCACCGCGTCCTCCCGTCTAGTCTGTGGCTAGCTCACCACTTGTCTGTGGCTAACTCACCACGTCCTCCCGTCTACTCTGTGACTAACTCACCGCGTCCTCCCGTCTAGTCTGTGGCTAACTCACCTCGTCCTCCCGTCTAGTCTGTGGCTAACTCACCACTAGTCTGTGGCTAACTCACCGCGTATTCCCGTCTACTCTGTGACTAACTCACCACGTCCTCCGGTATAGTCCGTGGTTAACTCACCACGTCCTCCCGTCTACTCTGTGACTAACTCACCACGTCCTCCCGTCTAGTCTGTGACTAACTCACCACTAGTCTGTGACTAACTCACCGCGTATTCCCGTCTACTCTGTGACTAACTCACCACGTCCTCCCGTCTAGTCTGCGGCTAACTCACAGCGTCCTCCCGTCTAGTCTGTGACTAACTCACCGCGTCCTCCCGTCTAGTCTGTGAATAACTCACCAAGTCCTCCCGTCTAGTCTGCGGCTAACTCACAGCTACCTCCCGTCTAGTCTTTGACTAACTCACCGCGTCCTCCCGTCTAGTCTGTGACTAACTCACCAAGTCCTCCCGTCTAGTCTGTGACTAACTCTCAGCGTCCTCCCGTCTAGTCTGTGACTAACTCACCGCGTCCTCCCGTCTAGTCTGTGGCTAACTCAGCACGTCCTCCCGTCTAGTCTGTGACTAACTCACCACTAGTCTGTGGCTAACTCACCGCGTCCTCCCGTCTAGTCTGTGGCTAGCTCACCACTTGTCTGTGGCTAACTCAGCACGTCCTCCCGTCTACTCTGTAACTAACTCACCGCGTCCTCCCGTCTAGTCTGTGGCTAACTAACCTCGTTCTCCCGACTAGTCTGTGGCTAACTCACCACTAGTCTGTGGCTAACTCACCGCGTATTCCCCGTCTACTCTGTGACAAACTCACCACGTCCTCCGGTATAGTCTGAGGTTAACTCACCACGTCCTCCCGTCTACTCTGTGACTAACTCACCACGTCCTCCCGTCTAGTCTGTGACTAACTCACCACTAGTCTGTGACTAACACACCACGTCCTCCCGTCTGTGACTAACTCACCACTAGTCTGTGACTAACTCACCACGTCCTCCCGTCTGTGACTAACTCACCACTAGTCTGTGGCTAACTCACCGCGTCCTCCCGTCTAGTCTGTGGCTAGCTCACCACTTGTCTGTGGCTAACTCACCACGTCCTCCCGTCAACTCTGTGACTAACTCACCGCGTCCTCCCGTCTAGTCTGTGGGTAACTCACCACTAGTCTGTGGCTAACTCACCGCGTATTCCCGTCTACTCTGTGACTAACTCACCACGTCCTCCGGTATAGTCTGTGGTTAACTCAACACGTCCTCCCGTCTACTCTGTGACTAACTCACCACGTCCTCCCGTCTAGTCTGTGACTAACTCACCACTAGTCTGTGACTAACTCACCGCGTATTCCCGTCTACTCTGTGACTAACTCACCACGTCCTCCGGTATAGTCTGTGGTTAACTCACAACGTCCTCCCGTCTACTCTGTGACTAACACACCACGTCCTCCCGTCTAGTCTGTAACTAACTCACCACTAGTCTGTGACTAACTCACCAAGTCCTCCCGTCTAGTCTGCGGCTATCTCACAGCTACCTCCCGTCTAGTCTGTGACTAACTCACCGCGTCCTCCCGTCTAGTCTGTGACTAACTCACCAAGTCCTCCCCCGTCTAGTCTGTGACTAACTCTCAACGTCCTCCCCCGTCTAGTCTGTGACTAACTCACCGCGTCCTCCCGTCTAGTCTGTGGCTAACTCAGCACGTCCTCCCCGTCTAGTCTGTGACTAACTCACCACTAGTCTGTGGCTAACTCACCGCGTCCTCCCGTCTAGTCTGTGGCTAGCTCACCACTTGTCTGTGGCTAACTCAGCACGTCCTCCCGTCTACTCTGTAACTAACTCACCGCGTCCTCCCGTCTAGTCTGTGGCTAACTCACCTCGTTCTCCCGATTAGTCTGTGGCTAACTCACCACTAGTCTGTGGCTAACTCACCGCGTATTCCCGTCTACTCTGTGACAAACTCACCACGTCCTCCGGTATAGTCTGAGGTTAACTCACCACGTCCTCCCGTCTACTCTGTGACTAACTCACCACGTCCTCCCGTCTAGTCTGTGACTAACTCACCACTAGTCTGTGACTAACACACCACGTCCTCCCGTCTGTGACTAACACACCACTAGTCTGTGACTAACTCACCACGTCCTCCCGTCTGTGACTAACTCACCACTAGTCTGTGGCTAACTCACCGCGTCCTCCCGTCTAGTCTGTGGCTAGCTCACCACTTGTCTGTGGCTAACTCACCACGTCCTCCCGTCTACTCTGTGACTAACTCACCGCGTCCTCCCGTCTAGTCTGTGGGTAACTCACCACTAGTCTGTGGCTAACTCACCGCGTATTCCCGTCTACTCTGTGACTAACTCACCGCGTCCTCCCGTCTAGTCTGAGACTAACTCACCACGTCCTCCCGTCTACTCTGTGACTAACTCACCACGTCCTCCCGTCTACTATGTGACTAACTCACCACGTCCTCCCGTCTACTCTGTGACTAACTCACCGCGTCCTCCCGTCTAGTCTGTGACTAACTCACCACGTCCTCCCGTCTAGTCTGTGACTAACTCACCGCGTCCTCCCGTCTAGTCTGTGGCTAACTCACCTCGTCCTCCCGTCTAGTCTGTGGCTAACTCACCACTAGTCTGTGGCTAACTCACCGCGTATTCCCGACTACTCTGTGACTAACTCACCACGTCCTCCGGTATAGTCCGTGGTTAACTCACCACGTCCTCCCGTCTACTCTGTGACTAACTCACCACGTCCTCCCGTCTAGTCTGTGACTAACTCACCACTAGTCTGTGACTAACTCACCGCGTATTCCCGTCTACTCTGTGACTAACTCACCACGTCCTCCCGTCTAGTCTGCGGCTAACTCACAGCGTCCTCCCGTCTAGTCTGTGACTAACTCACCGCGTCCTCCCGTCTAGTCTGTGAATAACTCACCAAGTCCTCCCGTCTAGTCTGCGGCTAACTCACAGCTACCTCCCGTCTAGTCTTTGACTAACTCACCGCGTCCTCCCGTCTAGTCTGTGACTAACTCACCAAGTCCTCCCGTCTAGTCTGTGACTAACTCTCAGCGTCCTCCCGTCTAGTCTGTGACTAACTCACCGCGTCCTCCCGTCTAGTCTGTGGCTAACTCAGCACGTCCTCCCGTCTAGTCTGTGACTAACTCACCACTAGTCTGTGGCTAACTCACCGCGTCCTCCCGTCTAGTCTGTGGCTAGCTCACCACTTGTCTGTGGCTAACTCAGCACGTCCTCCCGTCTACTCTGTAACTAACTCACCGCGTCCTCCCGTCTAGTCTGTGGCTAACTAACCTCGTTCTCCCGACTAGTCTGTGGCTAACTCACCACTAGTCTGTGGCTAACTCACCGCGTATTCCCGTCTACTCTGTGACAAACTCACCACGTCCTCCGGTATAGTCTGAGGTTAACTCACCACGTCCTCCCGTCTACTCTGTGACTAACTCACCACGTCCTCCCGTCTAGTCTGTGACTAACTCACCACTAGTCTGTGACTAACACACCACGTCCTCCCGTCTGTGACTAACTCACCACTAGTCTGTGACTAACTCACCACGTCCTCCCGTCTGTGACTAACTCACCACTAGTCTGTGGCTAACTCACCGCGTCCTCCCGTCTAGTCTGTGGCTAGCTCACCACTTGTCTGTGGCTAACTCACCACGTCCTCCCGTCAACTCTGTGACTAACTCACCGCGTCCTCCCGTCTAGTCTGTGGGTAACTCACCACTAGTCTGTGGCTAACTCACCGCGTATTCCCGTCTACTCTGTGACTAACTCACCACGTCCTCCGGTATAGTCTGTGGTTAACTCACCACGTCCTCCCGTCTACTCTGTGACTAACTCACCACGTCCTCCCGTCTAGTCTGTGACTAACTCACCACTAGTCTGTGACTAACTCACCGCGTATTCCCGTCTACTCTGTGACTAACTCACCACGTCCTCCGGTATAGTCTGTGGTTAACTCACAACGTCCTCCCGTCTACTCTGTGACTAACACACCACGTCCTCCCGTCTAGTCTGTAACTAACTCACCACTAGTCTGTGACTAACTCACCAAGTCCTCCCGTCTAGTCTGCGGCTATCTCACAGCTACCTCCCGTCTAGTCTGTGACTAACTCACCGCGTCCTCCCGTCTAGTCTGTGACTAACTCACCAAGTCCTCCCGTCTAGTCTGTGACTAACTCTCAACGTCCTCCCGTCTAGTCTGTGACTAACTCACCGCGTCCTCCCGTCTAGTCTGTGGCTAACTCAGCACGTCCTCCCGTCTAGTCTGTGACTAACTCACCACTAGTCTGTGGCTAACTCACCGCGTCCTCCCGTCTAGTCTGTGGCTAGCTCACCACTTGTCTGTGGCTAACTCAGCACGTCCTCCCGTCTACTCTGTAACTAACTCACCGCGTCCTCCCGTCTAGTCTGTGGCTAACTCACCTCGTTCTCCCGATTAGTCTGTGGCTAACTCACCACTAGTCTGTGGCTAACTCACCGCGTATTCCCGTCTACTCTGTGACAAACTCACCACGTCCTCCGGTGTAGTCTGAGGTTAACTCACCACGTCCTCCCGTCTACTCTGTGACTAACTCACCACGTCCTCCCGTCTAGTCTGTGACTAACTCACCACTAGTCTGTGACTAACACACCACGTCCTCCCGTCTGTGACTAACACACCACTAGTCTGTGACTAACTCACCACGTCCTCCCGTCTGTGACTAACTCACCACTAGTCTGTGGCTAACTCACCGCGTCCTCCCGTCTAGTCTGTGGCTAGCTCACCACTTGTCTGTGGCTAACTCACCACGTCCTCCCGTCTACTCTGTGACTAACTCACCGCGTCCTCCCGTCTAGTCTGTGGGTAACTCACCACTAGTCTGTGGCTAACTCACCGCGTATTCCCGTCTACTCTGTGACTAACTCACCGCGTCCTCCCGTCTAGTCTGAGACTAACTCACCACGTCCTCCCGTCTACTCTGTGACTAACTCACCACGTCCTCCCGTCTACTATGTGACTAACTCACCACGTCCTCCCGTCTACTCTGTGACTAACTCACCGCGTCCTCCCGTCTAGTCTGTGACTAACTCACCACGTCCTCCCGTCTAGTCTGTGACTAACTCACCACGTCCTCCCGTCTAGTCTGCGGCTAACTCACAGCTACCTCCCGTCTAGTCTGTGACTAACTCACCGCGTCCTCCCGTCTAGTCTGTGACTAACTCACCGCGTCCTCCCGTCTAGTCTGTGACTAACTCTCAGCGTCCTCCCGTCTAGTCTGTGACTAACTCACCGCGTCCTCCCGTCTAGTCTGTGGCTAACTCAGCACGTCCTCCCGTCTAGTCTGTGACTAACTCACCACTAGTCTGTGGCTAACTCACCGCGTCCTCCCGTCTAGTCTGTGGCTAGCTCACCACTAGTCTGTGGCTAACTCACCGCGTATTCCCGTCTACTCTGTGACTAACTCACCACGTCCTCCGGTATAGTCTGAGGTTAACTCACCACGTCCTCCCGTCTACTCTGTGACTAACTCACCACGTCCTCCCGTCTAGTCTGTGACTAACTCACCACTAGTCTGTGACTAACTCACCACGTCCTCCCGTCTGTGACTAACTCACCACTAGTCTGTGACTAACTCACCACGTCCTCCCGTCTGTGACTAACTCACCACTAGTCTGTGGCTAACTCACCGCGTCCTCCCGTCTAGTCTGTGGCTAGCTCACCACTTGTCTGTGGCTAACTCACCACGTCCTCCCGTCTACTCTGTGACTAACTCACCGCGTCCTCCCGTCTAGTCTGTGGCTAACTCACCTCGTCCTCCCGTCTAGTCTGTGGCTAACTCACCACTAGTCTGTGGCTAACTCACCGCGTATTCCCGTCTACTCTGTGACTAACTCACCACGTCCTCCGGTATAGTCCGTGGTTAACTCACCACGTCCTCCCGTCTACTCTGTGACTAACTCACCACGTCCTCCCGTCTAGTCTGTGACTAACTCACCACTAGTCTGTGACTAACTCACCGCGTATTCCCGTCTACTCTGTGACTAACTCACCACGTCCTCCCGTCTAGTCTGCGGCTAACTCACAGCGTGCTCCCGTCTAGTCTGTGACTAACTCACCGCGTCCTCCCGTCTAGTCTGTGACTAACTCACCAAGTCCTCCCTTCTAGTCTGCGGCTAACTCACAGCTACCTCCCGTCTAGTCTTTGACTAACTCACCGCGTCCTCCCGTCTAGTCTGTGACTAACTCACCAAGTCCTCCCGTCTAGTCTGTGACTAACTCTCAGCGTCCTCCAGTCTAGTCTGTGACTAACTCACCGCGTCCTCCCGTCTAGTCTGTGGCTAACTCAGCACGTCCTCCCGTCTAGTCTGTGACTAACTCACCACTAGTCTGTGGCTAACTCACCGCGTCCTCCCGTCTAGTCTGTGGCTAGCTCACCACTTGTCTGTGGCTAACTCAGCACGTCCTCCCGTCTACTCTGTAACTAACTCACCGCGTCCTCCCGTCTAGTCTGTGGCTAACTAACCTCGTTCTCCCGACTAGTCTGTGGCTAACTCACCACTAGTCTGTGGCTAACTCACCGCGTATTCCCGTCTACTCTGTGACAAACTCACCACGTCCTCCGGTATAGTCTGAGGTTAACTCACCACGTCCTCCCGTCTACTCTGTGACTAACTCACCACGTCCTCCCGTCTAGTCTGTGACTAACTCACCACTAGTCTGTGACTAACACACCACGTCCTCCCGTCTGTGACTAACTCACCACTAGTCTGTGACTAACTCACCACGTCCTCCCGTCTGTGACTAACTCACCACTAGTCTGTGGCTAACTCACCGCGTCCTCCCGTCTAGTCTGTGGCTAGCTCACCACTTGTCTGTGGCTAACTCACCACGTCCTCCCGTCTACTCTGTGACTAACTCACCGCGTCCTCCCGTCTAGTCTGTGGGTAACTCACCACTAGTCTGTGGCTAACTCACCGCGTATTCCCGTCTACTCTGTGACTAACTCACCACGTCCTCCGGTATAGTCTGTGGTTAACTCACCACGTCCTCCCGTCTACTCTGTGACTAACTCACCACGTCCTCCCGTCTAGTCTGTGACTAACTCACCACTAGTCTGTGACTAACTCACCGCGTATTCCCGTCTACTCTGTGACTAACTCACCACGTCCTCCGGTATAGTCTGTGGTTAACTCACAACGTCCTCCCGTCTACTCTGTGACTAACACACCACGTCCTCCCGTCTAGTCTGTAACTAACTCACCACTAGTCTGTGACTAACTCACCAAGTCCTCCCGTCTAGTCTGCGGCTAACTCACAGCTACCTCCCGTCTAGTCTGTGACTAACTCACCGCGTCCTCCCGTCTAGTCTGTGACTAACTCACCACGTCCTCCCGTCTAGTCTGTGACTAACTCTCAACGTCCTCCCGTCTAGTCTGTGACTAACTCACCGCGTCCTCCCGTCTAGTCTGTGGCTAACTCAGCACGTCCTCCCCGTCTAGTCTGTGACTAACTCACCACTAGTCTGTGGCTAACTCACCGCGTCCTCCCGTCTAGTCTGTGGCTAGCTCACCACTTGTCTGTGGCTAACTCAGCACGTCCTCCCGTCTACTCTGTAACTAACTCACCGCGTCCTCCCGTCTAGTCTGTGGCTAACTCACCTCGTTCTCCCGACTAGTCTGTGGCTAACTCACCACTAGTCTGTGGCTAACTCACCGCGTATTCCCGTCTACTCTGTGACAAACTCACCACGTCCTCCGGTATAGTCTGAGGTTAACTCACCACGTCCTCCCGTCTACTCTGTGACTAACTCACCACGTCCTCCCGTCTAGTCTGTGACTAACTCACCACTAGTCTGTGACTAACACACCACGTCCTCCCGTCTGTGACTAACACACCACTAGTCTGTGACTAACTCACCACGTCCTCCCGTCTGTGACTAACTCACCACTAGTCTGTGGCTAACTCACCGCGTCCTCCCGTCTAGTCTGTGGCTAGCTCACCACTTGTCTGTGGCTAACTCACCACGTCCTCCCGTCTACTCTGTGACTAACTCACCGCGTCCTCCCGTCTATTCTGTGGGTAACTCACCACTAGTCTGTGGCTAACTCACCGCGTATTCCCGTCTACTCTGTGACTAACTCACCACGTCCTCCGGTATAGTCTGTGGTTAACTCACCACGTCCTCCCGTCTACTCTGTGACTAACTCACCACGTCCTCCCGTCTAGTCTGTGACTAACTCACCACTAGTCTGTGACTAACTCACCGCGTATTCCCGTCTACTCTGTGACTAACTCACCACGTCCTCCGGTATAGTCTGTGGTTAACTCACCACGTCCTCCTGTCTACTCTGTGACTAACACACCACGTCCTCCCGTCTAGTCTGTAACTAACTCACCACTAGTCTGTGACTAACTCACCAAGTCCTCCCGTCTAGTCTGCGGCTAACTCACAGCTACCTCCCGTCTAGTCTGTGACTAACTCACCGCGTCCTCCCGTCTAGTCTGTGACTAACTCACCAAGTCCTCCCGTCTAGTCTGTGACTAACTCTCAGCGTCCTCCCGTCTAGTCTGTGACTAACTCACCGCGTCCTCCCGTCTAGTCTGTGGCTAACTCAGCACGTCCTCCCGTCTAGTCTGTGACTAACTCACCACTAGTCTGTGGCTAACTCACCGCGTCCTCCCGTCTAGTCTGTGGCTAGCTCACCACTTGTCTGTGGCTAACTCACCACGTCGTCCCGTCTACTCTGTGACTAACTCACCGCGTCCTCCCGTCTAGTCTGTGGCTAGCTCACCACTTGTCTGTGGCTAACTCACCACGTCATCCCGTCTACTCTGTGACTAACTCACCGCGTCCTCCCGTCTAGTCTGTGGCTAACTCACCACTAGTCTGTGGCTAACTCACCGCGTATTCCCGTCTACTCTGTGACTAACTCACCACGTCCTCCGGTATAGTCCGAGGTTAACTCACCACGTCCTCCCGTCTACTCTGTGACTAACTCACCACGTCCTCCCGTCTAGTCTGTGACTAACTCACCACTAGTCTGTGACTAACTCACCACGTCCTCCCGTCTGTGACTAACTCACCACTAGTCTGTGACTAACTCACCACGTCCTCCCGTCTGTGACTAACTCACCACTAGTCTGTGGCTAACTCACCGCGTCCTCCCGTCTAGTCTGTGGCTAGCTCACCACTTGTCTGTGGCTAACTCACCACGTCCTCCCGTCTACTCTGTGACTAACTCACCGCGTCCTCCAGTCTAGTCTGTGGCTAACTCACCTCGTCCTCCCGTCTAGTCTGTGGCTAACTCACCACTAGTCTGTGGCTAACTCACCGCGTATTCCCGTCTACTCTGTGACTAACTCACCACGTCCTCCGGTATAGTCTGTGGTTAACTCACCACGTCCTCCGGTCTACTCTGTGACTAACTCACCACGTCCTCCCGTCTAGTCTGTGACTAACTCACCACTAGTCTGTGACTAACTCACCACGTCCTCCCGTCTGTGACTAACTCACCACTAGTCTGTGACTAACTCACCGCGTATTCCCGTCTACTCTGTGACTAACTCACCACGTCCTCCCGTCTTCTCTGTGACTAACTCACCACGTTCTCCCGTCTACTCTGTGACTAACTCACCACATCCTCCCGTCTACTCTGTGACTAACTCACCGCGTCCTCCCGTCTAGTCTTTGACTAACTCACCACGTCCTCCCGTCTAGTCTGTGAATAACTCACCACGTCCTCCCGTCTAGTCTGTGACTAACTCAACACGTCCTCCCGTCTCTTCTGTGACTATCTCACCGCGTTCTCCCGCCTAGTCTGTGACTAACTCACAGCGTCCTCCCGTCTAGTCTGTGACTAACTCACCGCGTCCTCCCGTCTAGTCTGTGGCTAACTCACCACGTCCTCCCGTCTAGTCTGTGACTAACTCACCACTAGTCTGTGGCTAACTCACCGCGTCCTCCCGTCTAGTCTGTGACTAACTCACCACGTCCTCCCGTCTACTCTGTGTCTAACTCACCACGTCCTCCCGTCTACTCTGTGACTAACTCACCGCGTCCTCCCGTCTAGTCTGTGGCTAGCTCACCACGTCCTCCCGTCTACTCTGTGACTAACTCACCACGTTCTCCCGTCTACTCTGTGACTAACTCACCACATCCTCCCGTCTACTCTGTGTCTAACTCACTGCGTCCTCCCGTCTAGTCTTTGACTAACTCACCATGTCCTCCCGTCTAGTCTGTGAATAACTCACCACGTCCTCCCGTCTAGTCTGTGACTATCTCACCGCGTCCTCCCGTCTACTCTGTGACTAACTCACCACGTCCTCCCGTCTACTCTGTGACTAACTCAACACGTCCTCCCGTCTCTTGTGTGACTATCTCACCGCGTCCTCCCGTCTAGTCTGTGACTAACTCACAGCGTCCTCCCGTCTAGTCTGTGACTAACTCACCGCGTATTCCCGTCTACTCTGTGACTAACTCACCACGTCCTCCCGTCTACTCTGTGACTAACTCACCACATCCTCCCGTCTACTCTGTGACTAACTCACCGCGTCCTCCCGTCTAGTCTTTGACTAACTCACCACGTCCTCCCGTCTAGTCTGTGAATAACTCACCACGTCCTCCCGTCTAGTCTGTGATTATCTCACCGCGTCCTCCCGTCTACTCTGTGACTAACTCAACACGTCCTCCCGTCTCTTCTGTGACTAACTCACCACATCCTCCCGTCTACTCTGTGACTAACTCACCGCGTCCTCCCGTCTAGTCTTTGACTAACTCACCACATGCTCCCGTCTAGTCTGTGAATAACTCACCACGTCCTCCCGTCTAGTCTGTGACTATCTCACCGCGTCCTCCCGTCTACTCTGTGACTAACTCACCACGTCCTCCCGTCTACTCTGTGACTAACTCAACACGTCCTCCCGTCTCTTCTGTGACTATCTTACCGCGTTCTCCCGTCTAGTCTGTGACTAACTCACAGCGTCCTCCCGTCTAGTCTGTGACTAACTCACCGCGTCCTCCCGTCTAGTCTGTGGCTAACTCACCACGTCCTCCCGTCTAGTCTGTGACTAACTCACCACTAGTCTGTGGCTAACTCAACGCGTCCTCCCGTCTAGTCTGTGGCTAGCTCACCACTTGTCTGTGGCTAACTCACCACGTCCTCCCGTCTAGTCTGTGACTAACTCACCGCGTCCTCCCGTGTAGTCTGTGACTAAATCACCACGTCCTCCCGTCTAGTCTGTGACTAACTCACCACTAGACTGTGACTAACTCACCACGTCCTCCCGTCTGTGACTAACTCACCACTAGTCTGTGACTAACTCACCACGTCCTCCCGTCTGTGACTAACTCACCACTAGTCTGTGGCTAACTCACTGCGTCCTCCCGTCTAGTCTGTGGCTAGCTCACCATTTGTCTGTGGCTAACTCACCACGTCTTCCCGTCTAGTCTGTGACTAACTCACCGCGTCCTCCCGTCTAGTCTGTGACTAACTCACCACTAGTCTGTGACTAACTCACCACGTCCTCCCGTCTGTGACTAACTCACCACTAGTCTGTGACTAACTCACCACGTCCTCCCGTCTGTGACTAACTCACCACTAGTCTGTGGCTAACTCACAGCGTCCTCCCGTCTAGTCTGTGGCTAGCTCACCACTTGTCTGTGGCTAACTCACCACGTCCTCCCGTCTACTCTGTGACTAACTCACCGCTTCCTCCCGTCTAGTCTGTGGCTAACTCACCTCGTCCTCCCGTCTAGTCTGTGGCTAACTCACCACTAGTCTGTGGCTAACTCACTGCGTGTGTATTCCCGTCTACTCTGTGACTCAACTCACCACGTCCTCCGGTATAGTCTGTGGTTAACTCACCACGTCCTCCCGTCTACTCTGTGACTAACTCACCACGTCCTCCCGTCTAGTCTGTGACTAACTCACCACTAGTCTGTGACTAACTCACCGCGTATTCCCGTCTACTCTGTGACTAACTCACCACGTCCTCCCGTCTAGTCTGTGACTAACTCACCACTAGTCTGTGGCTAACTCACTGCGTCCTCCCGTCTAGTCTGTGGCTAGCTCACCATTTGTCTGTGGCTAACTCACCACGTCCTCCCGTCTACTCTGTGACTAACTCACTGCTTCCTCCCGTCTAGTCTGTGGCTAACTCACCTCGTCCTTCCGTCTAGTCTGTGGCTAGCTCACCACTAGTCTGTGGCTAACTCACCGCGTATTCCCGTCTACTCTGTGACTAACTCACCACGTCCTCCGGTATAGTCTGTGGTTAACTCACCACGTCCTCCCGTCTACTCTGTGACTAGCTCACCACGTCCTCCCGTCTAGTCTGTGACTAACTCACCACTAGTCTGTGACTAACTCACCGCGTATTCCCGTCTACTCTGTGACTAACTCACCACGTCCTCCGGTATAGTCTGTGGTTAACTCACCACGTCCTCCCGTCTACTCTGTGACTAACTCACCACGTCCTCCCGTCTAGTCTGTGACTAACTCACCACTAGTCTGTGACTAACTCACCACGTCCTCCCGTCTGTGACTAACTCACCACTAGTCTGTGACTAACTCACCACGTCCTCCCGTCTGTGACTAACTCACCACTAGTCTGTGACTAACTCACCGCGTCCTACCGTCTACTCTGTGACTAACTCACCGCGTCCTCCCGTCTACTCTGTGACTAACTCAAAACGTCATCCAGTCCACTCTGTGACTAACTCACCACGTCCACCAGTGTAGACTGTGACTAACTCACCACTAGTCTGTGACTAATTCGCCTCGTCCTCCCGTCTGTGACTAACTCACCACGTCCTCCCCTCTGTGACTAACTCACCACGTCCTTCCGTCTGTGACTAACTCACCACGTCCCAACGTCTAGTCTGTGACTAACTCAAAACATCATCCCGTCTACTCTGTGACTTACTCAAAACGTCATCCCGTCTAGTCTGTGACTTACTCACCGCGTCCTCCCGTCTAGTCCGTGACTAACTCACCGCGTACTCCCGTCTATTCTGTGACTAATTCACCGCGTCCTCCCGTCAAGTCCGTGACTAACTCACCGCGTTCTCCCGTCTAGTCTGTGACTAACTCACCACGTCCTCCCGTCTACTCTGTGTCTAACTCACCACGTCCTCCCGTCTACTCTGTGACTAACTCACCGCGTATTCCCGTCTAGTCTGTGGCTAGCTCACCACGTCCTCCCGTCTACTCTGTGACTAACTCACCACGTTCTCCCGTCTACTCTGTGACTAACTCACCACATCCTCCCGTCTACTCTGTGACTAACTCACCGCGTCCTCCCGTCTAGTCTTAGACTAACTCACCATGTCCTCCCGTCTAGTCTGTGAATAACTCACCACGTCCTCCCGTCTAGTCTGTGACTATCTCACCGCGTCCTCCCGTCTACTCTGTGACTAACTCACCACGTCCTCCCGTCTACTCTGTGACTAACTCAACACGTCCTCCCGTCTCTTCTGTGACTATCTCACCGCGTCCTCCCGTCTAGTCTGTGACTAACTCACAGCGTCCTCCCGTCTAGTCTGTGACTAACTCACTGCGTCCTCCCGTCTAGTCTGTGGCTAACTCACCACGTCCTCCCGTCTAGTCTGTGACTAACTCACCACTAGTCTGTGGCTAACTCACCGCGTCCTCCCGTCTAGTCTGTGACTAACTCACCACTAGTCTGTGACTAACTCACCACGTCCTCCCGTCTGTGACTAACTCACCACGAGTCTGTGACTAACTCACCACGTCCTCCCGTCTGTGACTAACTCACCACTAGTCTGTGGCTAACTCACCGCGTCCTCCCGTCTAGTCTGTGGCTAGCTCACCACTTGTCTGTGGCTAACTCACCACGTCCTCCCGTCTACTCTGTGACTAACTCACCGCTTTCTCCCGTCTAGTCTGTGGCTAACTCACCTCGTCCTCCCGTCTAGTCTGTGGCTAGCTCACCACTAGTCTGTGGCTAACTCACCGCGTATTCCCGTCTACTCTGTGACTAACTCACCACGTCCTCCGGTATAGTCTGTGGTTAACTCACCACGTCCTCCCGTCTACTCTGTGACTAACTCACCACGTCCTCCCGTCTAGTCTGTGACTAACTCACCACTAGTCTGTGACTAACTCACCGCGTATTCCCGTCTACTCTGAGACTAACTCACCACGTCCTCCGGTATAGTCTGTGGTTAACTCACCACGTCCTCCCGTCTACTCTGTGACTAACTCACCACGTCCTCCCGTCTAGTCTGTGACTAACTCACCACTAGTCTGTGACTAACTCACCACGTCCTCCCGTCTGTGACTAACTCACCACTAGTCTGTGACTAACTCACCACGTCCTCCCGTCTGTGACTAACTCACCACTAGTCTGTGACTAACTCACCGCGTCCTACCGTCTACTCTGTGACTAACTCACCGCGTCCTCCCGTCTACTCTGTGACTAACTCAAAACGTCATCCCGTCCACTCTGTGACTAACTCACCACGTCCACCCGTCTAGACTTTGACTAACTCACCACTAGTCTGTGACTAATTCACCTCGTCCTCCCGTCTGTGACTAACTCACCACGTCCTCCCGTCTGTGACTAACTCACCACGTCCTCCCGCCTGTGACAAACTCACCACGTCCTCCCGTCTGTGACTAACTCACCACGTCCCAACGCCTAGTCTGTGACTAACTCAAAACATCATCCCGTCTACTCTGTGACTTACTAAAAACGTCATCCCGTCTAGTCTGTGACTTACTCACCGCGTCCTCCCGTCTAGTCCGTTACTACCTCACCGCGTACTCCCGTCTATTCTGTGACTAACTCACCGCGTCCTCCCGTCAAGTCCGTGACTAACTCACCGCGTTCTCCCGTCTAGTCTGTAACTAACTCACCGCGTCCTCCCGTCTAGTCTGTGACTAACTCACCGCGTCCTCCCATCTAGTCTGTGGCTAACTCACCACGTCCTCCCGTCTAGTCTGTGACTAACTCACCACTAGTCTCTGGCTAACTCACCGCGTCCTCCCGTCAAGTCTGTGGCTAGCTCAACACTTGTCTGTGGCTAACTCACCACGTCCTCCCGTCTACTCTGTGACTAACTCACCGCGTCCTCCCGTCTAGTCTGTGACTAACAGACCGCGTCCTCCGGTCTAGTCTGTGGCTAACTCACCACTAGTCTGTGGCTAACTCACCACGTCGTCCCGTCTAGTCTGTGACTAACTCACCACTAGTCTGTGGCTAGCTCACCACTTGTTTGTGGCTAACTCACCACGTCCTCCCGTCTAGTCTGTGACTAACTCACCGCGTCCTCCCGTCTAGTCTGTGACTAACTCACCACGTCCTCCCGTCTAGTCTGTGACTAACTCACCACTAGTCTGTGACTAACTCACCACGTCCTCCCGTCTGTGACTAACTCACCACTAGTCTGTGACTAACTCACCACGTCCTCCCGTCTGTGACTAACTCACCACTAGTCTGTGGCTAACTCACCGCGTCCTCCCGTCTAGTCTGTGGCTAGCTCACCATTTGTCTGTGGCTAACTCACCACGTCCTCCCGTCTACTCTGTGACTAACTCACTGCTTCCTCCCGTCTAGTCTGTGGCTAACTCACCTCGTCCTCCCGTCTAGTCTGTGGCTAGCTCACCACTAGTCTGTGGCTAACTCACCGCGTATTCCCGTCTACTCTGTGACTAACTCACCACGTCCTCCGGTATAGTCTGTGGTTAACTCACCACGTCCTCCCGTCTACTCTGTGACTAACTCACCACGTCCTCCCGTCTAGTCTGTGACTAACTCACCACTAGTCTGTGACTAACTCACCGCGTATTCCCGTCTACTCTGTGACTAACTCACCACGTCCTCCGGTATAGTCTGTGGTTAACTCACCACGTCCTCCCGTCTACTCTGTGACTAACTCACCACGTCCTCCCGTCTAGTCTGTGACTAACTCACCACTAGTCTGTGACTAACTCACCACGTCCTCCCGTCTGTGACTAACTCACCACTAGTCTGTGACTAACTCACCACGTCCTCCCGTCTGTGACTAACTCACCACTAGTCTGTGACTAACTCACCGCGTCCTACCGTCTACTCTGTGACTAACTCACCGCGTCCTCCCGTCTACTCTGTGACTAACTCAAAACGTCATCCCGTCCACTCTGTGACTAACTCACCACGTCCACCCGTGTAGACTGTGACTAACTCACCACTAGTCTGTGACTAATTCGCCTCGTCCTCCCGTCTGTGACTAACTCACCACGTCCTCCCCTCTGTGACTAACTCACCACGTCCTCCCGTCTGTGACTAACTCACCACGTCCCCACGTCTAGTCTGTGACTAACTCAAAACATCATCCCGTCTACTCTGTGACTTACTCAAAACGTCATCCCGTCTAGTCTGTGACTTACTCACCGCGTCCTCCCGTCTAGTCCGTGACTAACTCACCGCGTACTCCCGTCTATTCTGTGACTAACTCACCGCGTCCTCCCGTCAAGTCCGTGACTAACTCACCGCGTTCTCCCGTCTAGTCTGTGACTAACTCACCACGTCCTCCCGTCTACTCTGTGTCTAACTCACCACGTCCTCCCGTCTACTCTGTGACTAACTCACCGCGTCCTCCCGTCTAGTCTGTGGCTAGCTCACCACGTCCTCCCGTCTACTCTGTGACTAACTCACCACGTCCTCCCGTCTACTCTGTGACTAACTCACCACGTCCTCCCGTCTACTCTGTGACTAACTCACCACGTCCTCCCGTCTAGTCTTTGACTAACTCACCATGTCCTCCCGTCTAGTCTGTGAATAACTCACCACGTCCTCCCGTCTAGTCTGTGACTATCTCACCGCGTCCTCCCGTCTACTCTGTGACTAACTCACCACGTCCTCCCGTCTACTCTGTGACTAACTCAACACGTCCTCCCGTCTCTTCTGTGACTATCTCACCGCGTCCTCCCGTCTAGTCTGTGACTAACTCACAGCGTCCTCCCGTCTAGTCTGTGACTAACTCACCGCGTCCTCCCGTCTAGTCTGTGGCTAACTCACCACGTCCTCCCGTCTAGTCTGTGACTAACTCACCACTAGTCTGTGGCTAACTCACCGCGTCCTCCCGTCTAGTCTGTGGCTAGCTCACCACTTGTCTGTGGCTAACTCACCACGTCCTCCCGTCTAGTCTGTGACTAACTCACCGCGTCCTCCCGTCTAGTCTGTGACTAACTCACCACGTCCTCCCGTCTAGTCTGTGACTAACTCACCACTAGTCTGTGACTAACTCACCACGTCCTCCCGTCTGTGACTAACTCACCACTAGTCTGTGTCTAACTCACCACGTCCTCCCGTCTGTGACTAACTCACCACTAGTCTGTGGCTAACTCACCGCGTCCTCCCGTCTAGTCTGTGGCTAGCTCACCACTTGTCTGTGGCTAACTCACCACGTCCTCCCGTCTACTCTGTGACTAACTCACCGCTTTCTCCCGTCTAGTCTGTGGCTAACTCACCTCGTCCTCCCGTCTAGTCTGTGGCTAGCTCACCACTAGTCTGTGGCTAACTCACCGCGTATTCCCGTCTACTCTGTGACTAACTCACCACGTCCTCCGGTATAGTCTGTGGTTAACTCACCACGTCCTCCCGTCTACTCTGTGACTAACTCACCACGTCCTCCCGTCTAGTCTGTGACTAACTCACCACTAGTCTGTGACTAACTCACCGCGTATTCCCCGTCTACTCTGAGACTAACTCACCACGTCCTCCGGTATAGTCTGTGGTTAACTCACCACGTCCTCCCGTCTACTCTGTGACTAACTCACCACGTCCTCCCGTCTAGTCTGTGACTAACTCACCACTAGTCTGTGACTAACTCACCACGTCCTCCCGTCTGTGACTAACTCACCACTAGTCTGTGACTAACTCACCACGTCCTCCCGTCTGTGACTAACTCACCACTAGTCTGTGACTAACTCACTGCGTCCTACCGTCTACTCTGTGACTAACTCACCGCGTCCTCCCGTCTACTCTGTGACTAACTCAAAACGTCATCCCGTCCACTCTGTGACTAACTCACCACGTCCACCCGTCTAGACTTTGACTAACTCACCACTAGTCTGTGACTAATTCACCTCGTCCTCCCGTCTGTGACTAACTCACCACGTCCTCCCGTCTGTGACTAACTCACCACGTCCTCCCGCCTGTGACAAACTCACCACGTCCTCCCGTCTGTGACTAACTCACCACGTCCCAACGCCTAGTCTGTGACTAACTCAAAACATCATCCCGTCTACTCTGTGACTTACTCAAAACGTCATCCCGTCTAGTCTGTGACTTACTCACCGCGTCCTCCCGTCTAGTCCGTGACTAACTCACCGCGTACTCCCGTCTATTCTGTGACTAACTCACCGCGTCCTCCCGTCAAGTCCGTGACTAACTCACCGCGTTCTCCCGTCTAGTCTGTAACTAACTCACCGCGTCCTCCCGTCTAGTCTGTGACTAACTCACCGCGTCCTCCCATCTAGTCTGTGGCTAACTCACCACGTCCTCCCGTCTAGTCGGTGACTAACTCACCACTAGTCTCTGGCTAACTCACCGCGTACTCCCGTCTATTCTGTGACTAACTCACCGCGTCCTCCCGTCAAGTCCGTGACTAACTCACCGCGTTCTCCCGTCTAGTCTGTAACTAACTCACCGCGTCCTCCCGTCTAGTCTGTGACTAACTCACCGCGTCCTCCCATCTAGTCTGTGGCTAACTCACCACGTCCTCCCGTCTAGTCGGTGACTAACTCACCACTAGTCTCTGGCTAACTCCCCGCGTCCTCCCGTCAAGTCTGTGGCTAGCTCAACACTTGTCTGTGGCTAACTCACCACGTCCTCCCGTCTACTCTGTGACTAACTCACCGCGTCCTCCCGTCTAGTCTGTGACTAACAGACCGCGTCCTCCGGTCTAGTCTGTGGCTAACTCACCACTAGTCTGTGGCTAACTCACCACGTCGTCCCGTCTAGTCTGTGACTAACTCACCACTAGTCTGTGGCTAGCTCACCACTTGTTTGTGGCTAACTCACCACGTCCTCCCGTCTACTCTGTGACTAACTCAACGCGTCCTCCCGTCTAGTCTGTGGCTAACTCACCTCGTTGTCCCGACTAGTCTGTGGCTAACTCACCACTAGTCTGTGGCTAACTCACCGATTATTCCCGTCTACTCTGTGAAAAACTCACCACGTCCTCCGGTATAGTCTGAGGTTAACTCACCACGTCCTCCCGTCTACTCTGTGACTAACTCACCACGTCCTCCCGTCTAGTCTGTGACTAACTCACCACTAGTCTGTGACTAACACACCACGTCCTCCCGTCTGTGACTAACTCACCACTAGTCTGTGACTAACTCACCACGTCCTCCCGTCTGTGACTAACTCACCACTAGTCTGTGGCTAACTCACCGCGTCCTCCCGTCTAGTCTGTGGCTAGCTCACCACTTGTCTGTGGCTAACTCACCACGTCCTCCCGTCTACTCTGTGACTAACTCACCGCGTCCTCCCGTCTAGTCTGTGGGTAACTCACCACTAGTCTGTGGCTAACTCACCGCGTATTCCCGTCTACTCTGTGACTAACTCACCACGTCCTCCGGTACAGTCTGTGGTTAACTCACCACGTCCTCCCGTCTACTCTGTGACTAACTCACCACGTCCTCCCGTCTAGTCTGTGACTAACTCACCACTAGTCTGTGACTAACTCACCGCGTATTCCCGTCTACTCTGTGACTAACTCACCACGTCCTCCGGTATAGTCTGTGGTTAACTCACCACGTCCTCCCGTCTACTCTGTGACTAACACACCACGTCCTCCCGTCTAGTCTGTAACTAACTCACCACTAGTCTGTGACTAACTCACCAAGTCCTCCCGTCTAGTCTGCGGCTAACTCACAGCTACCTCCCGTCTAGTCTGTGACTAACTCACCGCGTCCTCCCGTCTAGTCTGTGACTAACTCACCAAGTCCTCCCGTCTAGTCTGTGACTAACTCACCACTAGTCTGTGGCTAACTCACCGCGTCCTCCCGTCTAGTCTGTGGCTAGCTCACCACTCTCTAGTCTGTGGCTAACTCACCACGTCCTCCCGTCTACTCTGTGACTAACTCACCGCCTCCCGTCTAGTCTGTGGCTAACTCACCGCGTTCTCCCGTCTAGTCTGTGGCTAACTCACCACTAGTCTGTGGCTAACTCACCGCGTATTCCCGTCTACTCTGTGACTAACTCACCGCGTCCTCCCGTCTAGTCTGTGGCTAACTCACCACGTCCTCCCGTCTACTCTGTCACTAACTCACCACGTCCTCCCGTCTCTTCTGTGACTATCTCACCGCGTTCTCCCGTCTAGTCTGTGACTAACTTACAGCGTCCTCCCGTCTAGTCTGTGACTAACTCACCGCGTCCTCCCTTCTACTCTGTGACTAACTCACCACGTCCTCCCGTCTAGTCTGTGACTAACTCACCACTAGTCTGTGACTAACTCACCACGTCCTCCCGTCTGTGACTAACTCACCACTAGTCTGTGACTAACTCACCACTAGTCTGTGGCTAACTCACCGCGTCCTCCCGTCTAGTCTGTGGCTAGCTCACCACTTGTCTGTGGCTAACTCACCACGTCCTCCCGTCTACTCTGTGACTAACTCACCGCGTCCTCCAGTCTAGTCTGTGGCTAACTCACCTCGTCCTCCCGTCTAGTCTGTGGCTAACTCACCACTAGTCTGTGGCTAACTCACCGCGTTTTCCCGTCTACTCTGTGACTAACTCACCACGTCCTCCGGTATAGTCTGTGGTTAACTCACCGCGTCCTCCGGTCTACTCTGTGACTAACTCACCACGTCCTCCCGTCTAGTCTGTGACTAACTCACCACTAGTCTGTGACTAACTCACCACGTCCTCCCGTCTGTGACTAACTCACCACTAGTCTGTGACTAACTCACCGCGTATTCCCGTCTACTCTGTGACTAACTCACCACGTCCTCCCGTCTACTCTGTGACTAACTCACCACGTTCTCCCGTCTACTCTGTGACTAACTCACCACATCCTCCCGTCTACTCTGTGACTAACTCACCGCGTCCTCCCGTCTAGTCTGTGACTATCTCACCGCGTCCTCCCGTCTACTCTGTGACTAACTCACCACGTCCTCCCGTCTACTCTGTGACTAACTCAACACGTCCTCCCGTCTCTTCTGTGACTATCTCACCGCGTTCTCCCGTCTAGTCTGTGACTAACTTACAGCGTCCTCCCGTCTAGTCTGTGACTAACTCACCGCGTCCTCCCTTCTAGTCTGTGGCTAACTCACCACGTCCTCCCGTCTAGTCTGTGACTAACTCACCACTAGTCTGTGACTAACTCACCACGTCCTCCCGTCTGTGACTAACTCACCACTAGTCTGTGACTAACTCACCACGTCCTCCCGTCTGTGACTAACTCACCACTAGTCTGTGGCTAACTCACCGCGTCCTCCCGTCTAGTCTGTGGCTAGCTCACCACTTGTCTGTGGCTAACTCACCACGTCCTCCCGTCTACTCTGTGACTAACTCACCGCGTCCTCCAGTCTAGTCTGTGGCTAACTCACCTCGTCCTCCCGTCTAGTCTGTGGCTAACTCACCACTAGTCTGTGGCTAACTCACCGCGTATTCCCGTCTACTCTGTGACTAACTCACCACGTCCTCCGGTATAGTCTGTGGTTAACTCACCACGTCCTCCGGTCTACTCTGTGACTAACTCACCACGTCCTCCCGTCTAGTCTGTGACTAACTCACCACTAGTCTGTGACTAACTCACCACGTCCTCCCGTCTGTGACTAACTCACCACTAGTCTGTGACTAACTCACCGCGTATTCCCGTCTACTCTGTGACTAACTCACCACGTCCTCCCGTCTACTCTGTGAATAACTCACCACGTTCTCCCGTCTACTCTGTGACTAACTCACCACATCCTCCCGTCTACTCTGTGACTAACTCACCGCGTCCTCCCGTCAAGTCTTTGACTAACTCACCACGTCCTCCCGTCTAGTCTGTGAATAACTCACCACGTCCTCCCGTCTAGTCTGTGACTAACTCACCACGTCCTCCCGTCTACTCTGTGACTAACTCAACACGTCCTCCCGTCTCTTCTGTGACTATCTCACCGCGTCCTCCCGTCTAGTCTGTGACTAACTCACAGCGTCCTCCCGTCTAGTCTGTGACTAACTCACCGCGTCCTCCCGTCTAGTCTGTGGCTAACTCACCACGTCCTCCCGTCTAGTCTGTGACTAACTCACCACTAGTCTGTGGCTAACTCACCGCGTCCTCCCGTCTAGTCTGTGGCTAGCTCACCACTTGTCTGTGTCTAACTCACCACGTCCTCCCGTCTAGTCTGTGACTAACTCTCCGCGTCCTCCCGTCTAGTCTGTGACTAAATCACCACGTCCTCCCGTCTAGTCTGTGACTAACTCACCACTAGTCTGTGACTAACTCACCACGTCCTCCCGTCTGTGACTAACTCACCACTAGTCTGTGACTAACTCACCACGTCCTCCCGTCTGTGACTAACTCACCACTAGTCTGTGGCTAACTCACCGCGTCCTCCCGTCTAGTCTGTGGCTAGCTCACCACTTGTCTGTGGCTAACTCACCACGTCCTCCCGTCTACTCTGTGACTAACTCACCGCTTCCTCCCGTCTAGTCTGTGGCTAACTCACCTCGTCCTCCCGTCTAGTCTGTGGCTAGCTCACCACTAGTCTGTGGCTAACTCACCGCGTATTCCCGTCTACTCTGTGACTAACTCACCACGTCCTCCGGTATAGTCTGTGGTTAACTCACCACGTCCTCCCGTCTACTCTGTGACTAACTCACCACGTCCTCCCGTCTAGTCTGTGACTAACTCACCACTAGTCTGTGACTAACTCACCGCGTATTCCCGTCTACTCTGAGACTAACTCACCACGTCCTCCGGTATAGTCTGTGGTTAACTCACCACGTCCTCCCGTCTACTCTGTGACTAACTCACCACGTCCTCCCGTCTAGTCTGTGACTAACTCACCACTAGTCTGTGACTAACTCACCACGTCCTCCCGTCTGTGACTAACTCACCACTAGTCTGTGACTAACTCACCACGTCCTCCCGTCTGTGACTAACTCACCACTAGTCTGTGACTAACTCACCGCGTCCTACCGTCTACTCTGTGACTAACTCACCGCGTCCTCCCGTCTACTCTGTGACTAACTCAAAACGTCATCCCGTCCACTCTGTGACTAACTCACCACGTCCACCCGTGTAGACTGTGACTAACTCACCACTAGTCTGTGACTAATTCGCCTCGTCCTCCCGTCTGTGACAAACTCACCACGTCCTCCCCTCTTTGACTAACTCACCACGTCCTCCCGTCTGTGACTAACTCACCACGTCCCCACGTCTAGTCTGTGACTAACTCAAAACATCATCCCGTCTACACTGTGACTTACTCAAAACGTCATCCCGTCTAGTCTGTGACTTACTCACCGCGTCCTCCCGTCTAGTCCGTGACTAACTCACCGCGTACTCCCGTCTATTCTGTGACTAACTCACCGCGTCCTCCCGTCAAGTCCGTGACTAACTCACCGCGTTCTCCCGTCTAGTCTGTGACTAACTCACCACGTCCTCCCGTCTACTCTGTGTCTAACTCACCACGTCCTCCCGTCTACTCTGTGACTAACTCACCGCGTCCTCCCGTCTAGTCTGTGGCTAGCTCACCACGTCCTCCCGTCTACTCTGTGGCTAACTCACCACGTCCTCCCGTCTACTCTGTGACTAACTCACCGCGTCCTCCCGTCTAGTCTGTGACTAACAGACCGTGTCCTCCGGTCTAGTCTGTGGCTAACTCACCACTAGTCTGTGGCTAACTCACCACGTCGTCCCGTCTAGTCTGTGACTAACTCACCACTAGTCTGTGGCTAGCTCACCACTTGTTTGTGGCTAACTCACCACGTCCTCCCGTCTACTCTGTGACTAACTCACCGCGTCCTCCCGTCTAGTCTGTGGCTAACTCACCTCGTTCTCCCGACTAGTCTGTGGCTAACTCACCACGTCCTCCGGTCTACTCTGTGACTAACTCACCACGTCCTCCCGTCTAGTCTGTGACTAACTCACCACTAGTCTGTGACTAACTCACCACGTCCTCCCGTCTGTGACTAACTCACCACTAGTCTGTGACTAACTCACCGCGTATTCCCGTCTAATCTGTGACTAACTCACCACGTCCTCCCGTCTACTCTGTGACTAACTCACCACGTTCTCCCGGCTACTCTGTGACTAACTCACCATATCCTCCCGTCTACTCTGTGACTAACTCACCGCGTCCTCCCGTCTAGTCTGTGACTATCTCACCGCGTCCTCCCGTCTACTCTGTGACTAACTAATCACGTCCTCCCGTCTACTCTGTGACTAACTCAACACGTCCTCCCGTCTCTTCTGTGACTATCTCACCGCGTTCTCCCGTCTAGTCTGTGACTAACTTACAGCGTCCTCCCGTCTAGTCTGTGACTAACTCACCGCGTCCTCCCGTCTAGTCTGTGGCTAACTCACCACGTCCTCCCGTCTAGTCTGTGACTAACTCACCACTAGTCTGTGGCTAACTCACCGCGTCCTCCCGTCTAGTCTGTGGCTAGCTCACCACTTGTCTGTGGCTAACTCACCACGTCCTCCCGTCTACTCTGTGACTAACTCACCGCGTTTTCCCGTCTAGTCTGTGGCTAACTCACCTCGTTCTCCCGTCTAGTCTGTGGCTAACTTACCACTAGTCTGTGGCTAACTCACCGCGTATTCCCGTCTACTCTGTGACTAACTCACCACGTCCTCCGGTATAGTCCGAGGTTAACTCACCACGTCCTCCCGTCTTCTCTGTGACTAACTCACCACGTCCTCCCGTCTAGTCTGTGACTAACTCACCACTAGTCTGTGACTAACTCACCACGTCCTCCCGTCTGTGACTAACTCACCACTAGTCTGTGACTAACTCACCACGTCCTCCCGTCTGTGACTAACTCACCACTAGTCTGTGGCTCACTCACCGCGTCCTCCCGTCTAGTCTGTGGCTAGCTCACCACTTGTCTGTGGCTAACTCACCACGTCCTCCCGTCTACTCTGTGACTAACTCACCGCGTCCTCCAGTCTAGTCTGTGGCTAACTCACCTCGTCCTTCCGTCTAGTCTGTGGCTAACTCACCACTAGTCTGTGGCTAACTCACCGCGTATTCCCGTCTACTCTGTGACTAACTCACCACGTCCTCCGGTATAGTCTGTGGTTAACTCACCACGTCCTCCGGTCTACTCTGTGACTAACTCACCACGTCCTCCCGTCTACTCTGTGACTAACTCACCACTAGTCTGTGACTAACTCACCACGTCCTCCCGTCTGTGACTAACTCACCACTAGTCTGTGACTAACTCACCGCGTATTCCCGTCTACTCTGTGACTAACTCACCACGTCCTCCCGTCTACTCTGTGACTAACTCACCACGTTCTCCCGTCTACTCTGTGACTAACTCACCACATCCTCCCGTCTACTCTGTGACTAACTCACCGCGTCCTCCCGTCTAGTCTGTGACTATCTCACCGCGTCCTCCCGTCTACTCTGTGACTAACTAATCACGTCCTCCCGTCTACTCTGTGACTATCTCACCGCGTTCTCCCGTCTAGTCTGTGACTAACTTACAGCGTCCTCCCGTCTAGTCTGTGACTAACTCACCGCGTCCTCCCGTCTAGTCTGTGGCTAACTCACCACGTCCTCCCGTCTAGTCTGTGACTAACTCACCACTAGTCTGTGGCTAACTCACCGCGTCCTCCCGTCTAGTCTGTGGCTAGCTCACCACTTGTCTGTGGCTAACTCACCACGTCCTCCCGTCTACTCTGTGACTAACTCACCACGTCCTCCCGTCTAGTCTGTGGCTAACTCACCTCGTTCTCCCGTCTAGTCTGTGGCTAACTCACCACTAGTCTGTGGCTAACTCACCGCGTATTCCCGTCTACTCTGTGACTAACTCACCACGTCCTCCGGTATAGTCCGAGGTTAACTCACCACGTCCTCCCGTCTTCTCTGTGACTAACTCACCACGTCCTCCCGTCTAGTCTGTGACTAACTCACCACTAGTCTGTGACTAACTCACCACGTCCTCCCGTCTGTGACTAACTCACCACTAGTCTGTGACTAACTCACCACGTCCTCCCGTCTGTGAATAACTCACCACTAGTCTGTGGCTAACTCACCGCGTCCTCCCGTCTAGTCTGTGGCTATCTCACCACTTGTCTGTGGCTAACTCACCACGTCCTCCCGTCTACTCTGTGACTAACTCACCGCGTCCTCCAGTCTAGTCTGTGGCTAACTCACCTCGTCCTCCCGTCTAGTCTGTGGCTAACTCACCACTAGTCTGTGGCTAACTCACTGCGTATTCCCGTCTACTCTGTGACTAACTCACCACGTCCTCCGGTATAGTCTGTGGTTAACTCACCACGTCCTCCGGTCTACTCTGTGACTAACTCACCACGTCCTCCCGTCTACTCTGTGACTAACTCACCACTAGTCTGTGACTAACTCACCACGTCCTCCCGTCTGTGACTAACTCACCACTAGTCTGTGACTAACTCACCGCGTATTCCCGTCTACTCTGTGACTAACTCACCACGTCCTCCGGTCTACTCTGTGACTAACTCACCACGTTCTCCCGTCTACTCTGTGACTAACTCACCACATCCTCCCGTCTACTCTGTGACTAACTCACCGCGTCCTCCCGTCTAGTCTTTGACTAACTCACCACGTCCTCCCGTCTAGTCTGTGAATAACTCACCACGTCCTCCCGTCTAGTCTGTGACTAACTCACCACGTCCTCCCGTCTACTCTGTGACTAACTCAACACGTCCTCCCGTCTCTTCTGTGACTATCTCACCGCGTTCTCCCGTCTAGTCTGTGACTAACTCACAGCGTCCTCCCGTCTAGTCTGTGACTAACTCACCGCGTCCTCCCGTCTAGTCTGTGGCTAACTCACCACGTCCTCCCGTCTAGTCTGTGACTAACTCACCACTAGTCTGTGGCTAACTCACCGCGTCCTCCCGTCTAGTCTGTGGCTAGCTCACCACTTGTCTGTGGCTAACTCACCACGTCCTCCCGTCTAGTCTGTGACTAACTCACCGCGTCCTCCCGTCTAGTCTGTGACTAAATCACCACGTCCTCCCGTCTAGTCTGTGACTAACTCACCACTAGTCTGTGACTAACTCACCACGTCCTCCCGTCTGTGACTAACTCACCACTAGTCTGTGACTAACTCACCACGTCCTCCCGTCTGTGACTAACTCACCACTAGTCTGTGGCTAACTCACCGCGTCCTCCCGTCTAGTCTGTGGCTAGCTCACCAATTGTCTGTGGCTAACTCACCACGTCCTCCCGTCTACTCTGTGACTAACTCACCGCGTCCTCCCGTCTAGTCTGTGGCTAACTCACCACGTCCTCCCGTCTAGTCTGTGACTAACTCACCACTAGTCTGTGGCTAACTCACCGCGTCCTCCCGTCTAGTCTGTGTCTAGCTCACCACTTGTCTGTGGCTAACTCACCACGTCCTCCCGTCTAGTCTGTGACTAACTCACCGCGTCCTCCCGTCTAGTCTGTGACTAACTCACCACGTCCTCCCGTCTAGTCTGTGACTAACTCACCACTAGTCTGTGACTAACTCACCACGTCCTCCCGTCTGTGACTAACTCACCACTAGTCTGTGACTAACTCACCACGTCCTCCCGTCTGTGACTAACTCACCACTAGTCTGTGGCTAACTCACCGCGTCCTCCCGTCTAGTCTGTGGCTAGCTCACCACTTGTCTGTGGCTAACTCACCACGTCCTCCCGTCTACTCTGTGACTAACTCACCGCGTCCTCCCGTCTAGTCTGTGGCTAACTCACCTCGTCCTCCCTTCTAGTCTGTGGCTAACTCACCACTAGTCTGTGGCTAACTCACCGTGTATTCCCGTCTACTCTGTGACTAACTCACCACGTCCTCCGGTATAGTCTGTGGTTAACTCACCACGTCCTCCCGTCTACTCTGTGACTAACTCACTACGTCCTCCCGTCTAGTCTGTGACTAACTCACCACGTCCTCCCGTCTACTCTGTGACTAACTCAACACGTCCTCCCGTCTCTTCTGTGACTATCTCACCGCGTTCTCCCGTCTAGTCTGTGACTAACTCACAGCGTCCTCCCGTCTAGTCTGTGACTAACTCACCGCGTCCTCCCGTCTAGTCTGTGGTTAACTCACCACGTCCTCCCGTCTAGTCTGTGACTAACTCACCACTAGTCTGTGGCTAACTCACCGCGTCCTCCCGTCTAGTCTGTGGCTAGCTCACCACTTGTCTGTGGCTAACTCACCACGTCCTCCCGTCTAGTCTGTGACTAACTCACCTCGTCCTCCCGTCTAGTCTGTGACTAAATCACCACTTCCTCCCGTCTAGTCTGTGACTAACTCACCACTAGTCTGTGACTAACTCACCACGTCCTCCCGTCTGTGACTAACTCACCACTAGTCTGTGACTAACTCACCACGTCCTCCCGTCTGTGGCTAACTCACCACTAGTCTGTGGCTAACTCACCGCGTCCTCCCGTCTAGTCTGTGGCTAGCTCACCACTTGTCTGTGGCTAACTCACCACGTCCTCCCGTCTACTCTGTGACTAACTCACCGCTTCCTCCCGTCTAGTCTGTGGCTAACTCACCTCGTCCTCCCGTCTAGTCTGTGGCTAGCTCACCACTAGTCTGTGGCTAACTCACCGCGTATTCCCGTCTACTCTGTGACTAACTCACCACGTCCTCCGGTATAGTCTGTGGTTAACTCACCACGTCCTCCCGTCTACTCTGTGACTAACTCACCACGTCCTCCCGTCTAGTCTGTGACTAACTCACCACTAGTCTGTGACTAACTCACCGCGTATTCCCGTCTACTCTGTGAGTAACTCACCACGTCCTCCGGTATAGTCTGTGGTTAACTCACCACGTCCTCCCGTCTACTCTGTGACTAACTCACCACGTCCTCCCGTCTAGTCTGTGACTAACTCACCACTAGTCTGTGACTAACTCACCACGTCCTCCCGTCTGTGACTAACTCACCACTAGTCTGTGACTAACTCACCACGTCCTCCCGTCTGTGACTAACTCACCACTAGTCTATGACTAACTCACCGCGTCCTACCGTCTACTCTGTGACTAACTCACCGCGTCCTCCCGTCTACTCTGTGACTAACTCAAAACGTCATCCCGTCCACTCTGTGACTAACTCACCACGTCCACCCGTGTAGACTGTGACTAACTCACCACTAGTCTGTGACTAATTCGCCTCGTCCTCTCGTCTGTGACTAACTCACCACGTCCTCCCCTCTGTGACTAACTCACCACGTCCTCCCGTCTGTGACTAACTCACCACGTCCCCACGTCTAGTCTGTGGCTAGCTCACCACGTCCTCCCGTCTACTCTGTGGCTAACTCACCACGTCCTCCCGTCTAGTCTGTGACTAACTCAAAACATCATCCCGTCTACTCTGTGACTTACTCAAAACGTCATCCCGTCTAGTCTGTGACTTACTCACCGCGTCCTCCAGTCTAGTCCGTGACTAACTCACCGCGTACTCCCGTCTATTCTGTGACTAACTCACCGCGTTCTCCCGTCAAGTCCGTGACTAACTCACCGCGTTCTCCCGTCTAGTCTGTGACTAACTCACCACGTCCTCCCGTCTACTCTGTGTCTAACTCACCACGTCCTCCCGTCTACTCTGTGACTAACTCACCGCGTCCTCCCATCTAGTCTGTGGCTAGCTCACCACGTCCTCCCGTCTAATCTGTGGCTAACTCACCACGTCCTCCCGTCTACTCTGTGACTAACTCACCGCGTCCTCCCGTCTAGTCTGTGACTAACAGACCGCGTCCTCCGGTCTAGTCTGTGGCTAACTCACCACTAGTCTGTGGCTAACTCACCACGTCGTCCCGTCTAGTCTGTGACTAACTCACCACTAGTCTGTGGCTAGCTCACCACTTGTTTGTGGCTAACTCACCACGTCCTCCCGTCTACTCTGTGACTAACTCACCGCGTCCTCCCGTCTAGTCTGTGGCTAACTCACCTCGTTCTCCCGACTAGTCTGTGGCTAACTCACCACTAGTCTGTGGCTAACTCACCACATCCTCCCGTCTACTCTGTGACTAACTCACCGCGTCCTCCCGTCTAGTCTTTGACTAACTCACCACGTCCTCCCGTCTAGTCTGTGAATAACTCACCACGTCCTCCCGTCTAGTCTGTGACTAACTCACCACGTCCTCCCGTCTACTCTGTGACTAACTCAACACGTCCTCCCGTCTCTTCTGTGACTATCTCACCGCGTTCTCCCGTCTAGTCTGTGACTAACTCACAGCGTCCTCCCGTCTAGTCTGTGACTAACTCACCGCGTCCTCCCGTCTAGTCTGTGGCTAACTCACCACGTCCTCCCGTCTAGTCTGTGACTAACTCACCACTAGTCTGTGGCTAACTCACCGCGTCCTCCCGTCTAGTCTGTGGCTAGCTCACCACTTGTCTGTGGCTAACTCACCACGTCCTCCCGTCTAGTCTGTGACTAACTCACCGCGTCCTCCCGTCTAGTCTGTGACTAACTCACCACGTCCTCCCGTCTAGTCTGTGACTAACTCACCACTAGTCTGTGACTAACTCACCACGTCCTCCCGTCTGTGACTAACTCACCACTAGTCTGTGACTAACTCACCACGTCCTCCCGTCTGTGACTAACTCACCACTAGTCTGTGGCTAACTCACCGCGTCCTCCCGTCTAGTCTGTGGCTAGCTCACCACTTGTCTGTGGCTAACTCACCACGTCCTCCCGTCTACTCTGTGACTAACTCACCGCGTCCTCCCGTCTAGTCTGTGGCTAACTCACCACGTCCTCCCGTCTAGTCTGTGACTAACTCACCACTAGTCTGTGGCTAACTCACCGCGTCCTCCCGTCTAGTCTGTGGCTAGCTCACCACTTGTCTGTGGCTAACTCACCACGTCCTCCCGTCTAGTCTGTGACTAACTCACCGCGTCCTCCCGTCTAGTCTGTGACTAACTCACCACGTCCTCCCGTCTAGTCTGTGACTAACTCACCACTAGTCTGTGACTAACTCACCACGTCCTCCCGTCTGTGACTAACTCACCACTAGTCTGTGACTAACTCACCACGTCCTCCCGTCTGTGACTAACTCACCACTAGTCTGTGGCTAACTCACCGCGTCCTCCCGTCTAGTCTGTGGCTAGCTCACCACTTGTCTGTGGCTAACTCACCACGTCCTCCCGTCTACTCTGTGACTAACTCACCGCGTCCTCCCGTCTAGTCTGTGGCTAACTCACCTCGTCCTCCCGTCTAGTCTGTGGCTAACTCACCACTAGTCTGTGGCTAACTCACCGTGTATTCCCGTCTACTCTGTGACTAACTCACCACGTCCTCCGGTATAGTCTGTGGTTAACTCACCACGTCCTCCCGTCTACTCTGTGACTAACTCACTACGTCCTCCCGTCTAGTCTGTGACTAACTCACCACTAGTCTGTGACTAACTCACCGCGTATTCCCGTCTACTCTGTGACTAACTCACCACGTCCTCCGGTATAGTCTGTGGTTAACTCACCACGTCCTCCCGTCTACTCTGTGACTAACTCACCACGTCCTCCCGTCTAGTCTGTGACTAACTCACCACTAGTCTGTGACTAACTCACCACGTCCTCCCGTCTGTGACTAACTCACCACTAGTCTGTGACTAACTCACCACGTCCTCCCGTCTGTGACTAACTCACCACTAGTCTGTGACTAACTCACCGCGTCCTACCGTCTACTCTGTGACTATCTCACCGCGTTCTCCCGTCTAGTCTGTGACTAACTCACAGCGTCCTCCCGTCTAGTCTGTGACTAACTCACCGCGTCCTCCCGTCTAGTCTGTGGTTAACTCACCACGTCCTCCCGTCTAGTCTGTGACTAACTCACCACTAGTCTGTGGCTAACTCACCGCGTCCTCCCGTCTAGTCTGTGGCTAGCTCACCACTTGTCTGTGGCTAACTCACCACGTCCTCCCGTCTAGTCTGTGACTAACTCACCTCGTCCTCCCGTCTAGTCTGTGACTAAATCACCACTTCCTCCCGTCTAGTCTGTGACTAACTCAACACTAGTCTGTGACTAACTCACCACGTCCTCCCGTCTAGTCTGTGACTAACTCACCATCTAGTCTGTGACTAACTCACCACGTCCTCCCGTCTGTGACTAACTCACCACTAGTCTGTGGCTAACTCACCGCGTCCTCCCGTCTAGTCTGTGGCTAGCTCACCACTTGTCTGTGGCTAACTCACCACGTCCTCCCGTCTACTCTGTGACTAACTCACCGCGTCCTCCCGTCTAGTCTGTGGCTAACTCACCTCGTCCTCCCGTCTAGTCTGTGGCTAGCTCACCACTAGTCTGTGGCTAACTCACCGCGTATTCCCGTCTACTCTGTGACTAACTCACCACGTCCTCCGGTATAGTCTGTGGTTAACTCACCACGTCCTCCCGTCTACTCTGTGACTAACTCACCACGTCCTCCCGTCTAGTCTGTGACTAACTCACCACTAGTCTGTGACTAACTCACCGCGTATTCCCGTCTACTCTGTGACTAACTCACCACGTCCTCCCGTCTAGTCTGTGGTTAACTCACCACGTCCTCCCGTCTACTCTGTGACTAACTGACCGCGTCCTCCCGTCTAGTCTGTGACTAACTCACCGCGTCCACCCGTCTTTGTCTGTGACTAACTCACCACGTCCTCCCGTCTAGTCTGTGACTAACTCACCGCGTAGTCTGGTCCGTGACTAACTCACCACGTCCTCCCGTCTGTGACTAACTCACCACGTCCTCCGGTCTAGTCTGTGACTAACAGACTGCGTCCTACGGTCTAGTCTGTGGCTAGCTTACACCGTCTCCTGTCTACTCTGGACTAACTCACCGCGTCATTCCCGTCTAGTCTGTGACTAACTCACCACGTCACTCCGTGTAGTCTGTGACTAACTCACCACTAGTCTGTGGCTAATTCACCACGTCCTCCCGTCTGTGGCTAACTCACCACGTCCTCCCGTCTACTCTGTGACTAACTCACCGCGTCCTCCCGTCTAGTCTGTGGCTAACTCACCGCGTCCTCCCGTCTAGTCCGTGACTAACTCACACCACGTCCTCCCGTCTACTCTGTGACTAACTCACCACGTCCTCCCGTCTAGTCTGTGACTAACTCACCACTAGTCTGTGGCTAACTCACCACGTCCTCCCGTCTAGTCTGTGGCTAACTCACCACTAGTCTGTGGCTAACTCACCGCGTCCTCCCGTCTAGTCTGTGGCTAACTCACCACTAGTCTGTGCCTAACTCACCGCGTCCTCCCGTCTAGTCTGTGGCTAACTCACCACTAGTCTGTGGCTAACTCACCACGTCCTCCCGTCTACTCTATGATTAACTCACCACGTCCTCCCGTCTAGTCTGTGACTAACTCAAAACGTCATCCCGTCTACTCTGTGACTAACTCAACGCGTCCTCCCGTCTAGTCTGTGACTAACTCACCACGTCCTCCCGTGTAGACTGTGACTAACTCACCACTAGACTGAGATTAACTCACCACGTCCTTCTGTCTGTGACTAACGCACCACTAGTCTGTGTCTAACTCACCACGTCCTCCCGTCTAGTCTGTGAATAACTCAAAACGTCCTCCCGTCTGGTCTGTGACTAACTCACCGCGTCCTCCCGTCTACTCTGTGTCTAACTCACTATGTCCTCCCGTCTGGTCCGTGAATAACTCACCGCGTCCTCCCGTCTAGTCTGTGGCTAGCTCAACACTTGTCTGTGACTAACTCACCGCGTCCTCCCGTCTGGTCCTTGACTAACTCACCGCGTCCTCCTTTCTAGTCTGTGACTAACAGACTGCGTCCTCCGGTCTAGTCTGTGGCTAACTCACCACTAGTCTGTGGCTAACTCACCGCGTATTCCCGTCTAGTCTGTGGCTAACTCACCACGTCCTCCCGTCTAGTCTGTGACTAACTCACCACTAGTCTGTGGCTAGTTCACCACTTGTTTGTGGCTAACTCACCACGTCCTCCCGTCTACTCTGTGACTAACTCACCGCGTCTCCCGTCTAGTCTGTGGCTAACTCACCGCGTCCTCCCGTCTGGTCCGTGACTAACTCACCACGTCCTCCCGTCTAGACTGTGACTAACTCACCACGTCCTCCGGTCTAGTCTGTGGCTAACTCACCACTAGTCTGTGGCTAACTCTCGGCGTATTCCCGTCTACACTGTGACTAACTCACCACGTCCTGCGGTATAGTCTGTGGTTAACTCACCACGTCCTCCCGTCTACTCTGTGACTAACTCACCACGTCCTCCCGTCTAGTCTGTGGCTAACTCACCACTAGTCTGTGACTAACTCACCACTAGTCTGTGGCTAACTCACCACGTACTCCCGTCTAGTCTGTGGCTAACTCACCACTAGTCTGTGGCTAACTCACCGCGTCCTCCCGTCTAGTCTGTGGCTAACTCACCACTAGTCTGTGGCTAACTCACCGCGTCCTCCCGTCTAGTCTGTGGCTAACTCACCACTAGTCTGTGGCTAACTTACCACGTCCTCCCGTCTACTCTATGACTAACTCACCACGTCCTCCCGTCTAGTCTGTGACTAACTCAAAACGTCCTCCCGTCTAGTCTGTAAGTAACTCAAAACGTCATCCCGTCTACTCTGTGACTAACTCAACGCGTCCTCCCGTCTAGTCTGTGACTAACTCACCACGTCCTCCCGTGTAGACTGTGACTAACTCACCACTAGACTGTGATTAACTCACCACGTCCTTCTGTCTGTGACTAACGCACCACTAGACTGTGATTAACTCACCACGTCCTTCTGTCTGTGACTAACGCACCACTAGTGTGTGTCTAACTCACCACGTCCTCCCGTCTAGTCTGTGAATAACTCAAAACGTCCTCCCATCTAGTCTGTGACTAACTCACCGCGTCCTCCCGTCTAGTCTGTGACTAACTCACCACGTCCTCCCGTCTGGTCTGTGACTAACTCACCACGTCCTCCCGTCTACTCTGTGTCTAACTCACTATGTCCTCCCGTCTGGTCCGTGACTAACTCACCGCGTCCTCCCGTCTAGTCTGTGGCTAACTCACCACGTCCTCCCGTCTAGTCTGTGACTAACTCACTGCGTCCTCCCGTCTGGTCCGTGACTAACTCACCGCGTCCTCCCGTCTAGTCTGTGACTAACTCACCACGTCCTCCCGTCTAGACTGTGACTAACTCACCACTAGTCTGTGACTAACTCACAACGTCCTTCCGTCTGTGACTAACTCACCACTAGTCTGTGACTAACTCACCACGTCCTCCCGTCTGTGACTAACTCACCACTAGTCTGTGACTAACTCACCACGTCCTCCCGTCTGTGACTAACTCACCACTAGTCTGTGACTAACTCACTGCGTCCTACCGTCTACTCTGTGACTAGCTCACCGCGTCCTCCCGTCTACTCTGTGACTAACTCAAAACATCATCCCGTCCACTCTGTGACTTACTCACCACGTCCACCCGTCTAGACTGTGACTAACTCACCACTAGTCTGTGACTAACTCACCACGTCCTCCCGTCTGTGACTAACTCTTTACGTCCTCCCGTCTGTAACTAACTCACCACGTCCTCCCGTCTGTGACTAACTTACCACGTCCTCCCGTCTGTGACTAGCTCACCACGTCCCCCCGTCTAGTCTGTGACTAACTCAAAACGTCATCCCGTCTACTCTGTGACTTACTCAAAACGTCATCCCGTCTAGTCTGTGACTAACTCACCGCGTCCTCCCGTCTAGTCCGTGACTAACTCACCGCGTACTCCCGTGAAGTCCGTGACTAACTCACCGCGTTCTCCCGTCTAGTCTGCGACTAACTCACCGCGTCCTCCCGTCATGTCCGTGACTAACTCACCGCGTCCTCCAGTCTAGTCTGTGACTAACTGACCGCGTCCTCCCGTGTACTATGTGGCTAACTCACCACGTCCTCCCGTCTAGTCTGTGACTAACTGACCGCGTCCTCCCGTCTAGTCTGTGACTAACTGACCGCGTCCTCCCGTCTACTATGTGGCTTTATTAGAAAATAGCCACTGTCGGAACCTTTGAAATTATTTTGATTGAGTCATCACATATTATAATATGTACAATTTCAAAGTATTTAACTTAGTTTGTGTTGTACTAAGTATTTGTTTTTTTTTCTCATTCTACTTAAATTTCATATCATAGGACAGCCGTGACAGCTCTTAATGGTAGTTGCACTCAAATTTTACTTTCTTTGCGTACACATACATTTTATCACTTGAATATATGTTTCTGAATTTTGGTCAACAAAAATTTGAAATGAATTATCCTAAGAGAGAATTATAGAAACAGTTTGTCCCTATCTGATGCATAAATAAAAAAAAAATTATTGAACGATTCCTGTATAGGCAGTAGGGTGGAGTGAAAATGACAGAAAGTTTTTTTTTTACTTCGTAGACTCTGGATAGCCATTAAAACTTGCTCTGTGGTCCAATGAACTACTCCGTAAAAAAATTTATTAAAGTAATGTCTTGAGGTTCCGCAACCAACTTCAAAATCTAACCATTTATAAGATACCGATAATGACTGAGTGACGTGCCGGCCTAACTCTTAGAGAAAAATGTATTGATGTTTTAATGATGTATAGAAAGCACACACGAACAAAGATTTATATATTTGTATAAAGTATTGGACTAACAACATATACAATTTATATATAACAGATCTTATATATATATTTCAACTTATAGTCATTTTACTAAAAATGATTATGCTAACTATATTCAATAAACACAATACCATTCATTGCTATAAAATGGTCCTGTGTTTATTGAATATAATTAGCATAATCATTCGTGAAAGAATAACTACATGTTTAAATATATATCACATTATTTATATAATTTGGTTTGTCGAATTGTTTGTGCAAATATATAGATTTTTTCCCTTTGTGCTATGTATATAGCATAAAAACATCAATACATCTTTCTTTAAGAGTTATGTCCCTGGATAATGTATTTGCTATCGGGTGTTCTTTTCATTACAAGGCAATGGCAAGTTTTTTGCTGCCACTATTACGTTATCTTTACTTCTTTAAAGAAAAAATCATTATTAGTTCGCTTTTCTACGCATTCACACACAGTACTTCCTGTTTAGAGTAAATACGCAGTGTTTATTGCATACATAATATTGCAAAACATTTTATTCTTGTATAATCGCGTTATGAAGCACTGTTAATGATATTCAATTAGTCCATTACGATACTTCATTTATAAGAGATAATATCTAGATGGACCTACTAATGGTCCAGAAGGATTTTATGGTCCAATCGGAAAGTCACGGATTATTTGTTACAAGCTTCTCGTCGTTGACTACATACCAATCAACTGTGTTCTACCTTTGAGTTGAAATTCCGTCGACTTAAGTACAGATCAGAAATACCTGTTCGACTTGTGTACTGCTGTAAGTTTTGTCGTTTGTCCTGTCGACCATTCACTTTGCAATCCTGGTATTAAAAACCATTCAAGGTGGTTAACAACAGTCAATCATATACTACAAGAAGCTTGTTGGATGGACTGAAGACGATTGTTACCTTCATCGTAACAGTCTATGCACCAGCATGGTTTGAAATAATTAATACTCCTTCATGTAAAGACGGCGCTCAAGATGTCCACAATACGATATTAAAATCACGCTACCTCACAGATGAGTTGAAGAAAGTTGTTGACCAAGTAATTCAACGCAACGCATTCTTCAGTCATCCAGAAAACGTGTTGCTTGCGATGCTTACCGACGAAAGATCAGATATACGCGAGTTAGCTCCGCGACGAATAATGAAATCCAGAAAGCTATAACGCACAAGTTCAGTTAGATCTTTCTGTGTGCCAGTAATCAACTTTGAGGCTAGTAGCTACATAGACATGATAGATTGGCAAAAAACTCCGATCGTAATGGGCATTTATGACTATACCATGATCCGGGAAGAAGATACACCAAGACTGGATTTCGCCCGCTATCCTTGTCACACCCAGTCAGTAGAGAGACATATCAAGCTGGTTACAAAAGCTTCCAATGTGGTGTGTGCCCCAGAAAAACGCAACGGATTCATAATAGCACGCTTGGATTTGAGATTGAAAAAATGCCGAAACTGACACCAAAGCGCACCATTTGTAGCTGGGTCATTCCATGTCAACTCAATCATTTTTTTTTGACAATTTTTCACCCGACCCTCTCAGATCTTCCTGAAATTTTCATGGCTTGTGGTATATTCAAAGTTGAGTGATTCCTGAAAATTTCAGGCCATTTGGTCAAAAACTTTCCGAGATATGATTATTAAAATTTTTAAGGGTAGTCGCGAGTTCGCGTTACATTTACATTTTCGCGATATTTGAACGTGAATATTTCAAAAACTAAAAGAGGTACCAGGCTGAAATTTTCAGTATTCACTCATTGTTTTATTCATTGGTTTATCCTGAGTTGAATGATTTAATTTATCTCACGTGTAGCTTGCACACAGAATGCCCTAAACAATTCCAAACATTGCACTTCAGACAGTTTTCATCAATGTTTGACCCGGTAAAGCCAAGAACCTATAAGACATGAAATGATGTTTGTTACACAATTAGTAAGTACCATATATGTGTTTATTATTTTGATAGAGAATTCCTGTTAATCAATAATAGTGTGCTCATGGTGGGGCCCTTTAAGCATCATGGTCGTCCATTTTGGCACGCATTGCGACCCCCAGATGACCATGCGGACAGTAATTCACATTTTTCAAATTTTGCACACTTGTTAGCCTTGGCTAGTACTAGCTATGGTGAAAATTTCATGTTGGTGTCTTAACGCCTTCTTGGTGAAAAATCGCAAGAACTTGCATAATTTCTGCACTATCGTGGACCGTAGTAATTTTGAATGTTTGAACTGACACCTTTGATGGACTGGGTTTTCTTATTGTGAAGTTCATTTTTAGAGCATTTTCGAAAGGCAGTGGCTTCGAATACGACCGGGTGTGTTTCGTATTTTTTTTTTCCGAGACACGACCAGCAAACTTTGATGACGTCAGTAAACAGAATGAATGAGAACTCGTATTTACTGCAGACTTTGATGACGTCATTTGCTGTTAATAATCGGAGATATTTTTATATTTGGCTTTAATTTTTTTCGGGTCTGTCCAAGCCTAATAAATAAAGTCATTTGCTGTTAATAATCGGAGATATTTTTATAATATTTTTTTTAAATAAATAACGGCTTTGAATTGTATATTTTAGTTGTCAGGATATATGTCTAAGACTAAGAGTAAAGTAGTGCTTTTTTCGGGTCTGCCCAAGCCTAATAAAGTCGGACGAATAAAACAAAAAAATATGCGCTAAATTAGAATCTATCGTAACCCCCCCCCCCCCCCAAAAGCTAACACTCGTTAATTCGTCTCCGTCAGTATTTGGTTCGATTCTCGGATATAAATGCTTCCCCATCCCCTCTATTTTCGTTTCTTAATCTTATTATTATTTAGTAAATTTGAAATATGTAGGCTTCTCTGAATTTTTTAAAGTGTGACGCAAAAATGATGGTAAGGAAAAGTTATGTAATATTTAGCCTTAGGACTAGCTATACCCTGCAAAGCCTTTGCAGGAAGATAAACTATTGTAAAGCCATTGCCGAACCTAGGATTTGGGGGCCTTGCATTTTGACATTCGATACCGTGACATGAGATTATGTACTAAATATTTAATGTAAAAAAATAATTTTGGGGTCTCCCTCAAGCTGGAGCCCGGCGGGACTTTCGATTTTGGAACCCCCTCCCTTAAAATTGTTACGCCTCTGTGTTCAGCTTTGATACATATTTTCAAAATATTTTTTTTAAGTTATGAAATAGTTAAAAAACCTAATTAGTTGTTGTTTCTTTTTTTACAACATCCTAAAATATAAATTATTTCAATTAAAAAAAAATGTCAAAGATATCTAGTTAGTTAATTTTCATTAAAACAACTAAAAGGATACATTCTGAAAAAAAAACCACAATAAAAAAAAGATATGTCTCAGGTAGGAATCGAACCTGGATATAGTCAGCAAAAATTGAATCATAGACCAAACGGTTTCACCACTGTGCCAGGAAGACACACAAGCAAAGGTGCAATTTAAATGTATAAATAGACAAAATTACTCGTTCCCGCGAAAAGAAAATAACTTTAAATCATAAGAGTTCTATCTGTTTACTGACGTCATCAAAGTTTGCCGGTCGTGTCTCGGAAAAAAAAATACGAAACACACCCGGTCGTATTCGAAGCCACTGCGTTTTCAAAAACAAAATGCTCAAATGTCCCCGTTTTGTCTGTCTGTCCGTCAGTCCGTCATCACCCTAGATCTCAACAACCATAAGTCCTAGACCCGTGATGTACATATCATTTTGTAGGTCTTGGCCAGCCAAGAAAACACTTGGTCCATTTTGCGATCTGACCTCTGAGGGCCGTAAAAGGGGGCTTATAAAGTACCGTTTTTTACTATATAAGCTATATTAACAAAGCAGCGCCCTAGATCTCAGCAACCATAATTCCTAGACCCATGATGTATATATCATTTTGTAGGTCTTGACCTGCAATGTGTACATCAAAAGTTCATTTTGCGATAGGACCTCTCAGGACCGGGCTTCAGGGCTCCTAATGGGCTGATATATTATATATAGATTATAAGCTAAACAAAGGGGCGTAGTCATTATTTATTTTTGTAACAGTTATTAAACATGACTTACTTCCATCTCTATACATGAAAATGGTCTAAAATGTCCTGTTTTTACAAGCTTAATTTTTGCTTGTTTTACTTGACAAATGTATTCTGATATGTTTCTAAGTGAATAAGTACTTTTAAATGAATTATTTGTGTAATATTTGCTTGCAAAAACATCATGAATGTAATGCAAAAAGTGTCAACATTGTTTTCAATGGTTTCTTATTATTTCATTTTATATCACTGTATGTTCAGATTGCATGTAATTTAAATAAAAAATTATGAATTTTTTTTATATTTTACAAGAAAAATTTACTTTCATAAAATTTTATGACAATTTATTAATATTTGATCTATGGAGCCTTTGTTAATAGGTCACATGGGTACTCATTTCTTTGTCTTCTTTTATCTTATTATTGATATAGCTTATTCCTTATAACCAAGATCCCTTAGACATACAAATATCCAGTAAATGAAGATCGATTGGTCATTCATGCAGGAAGCCTTCAAGAGACGCGCAACATAACATGAAGTAAATTAAACAAAGCTTGGTCCCCTGGAGAGCTATAGCTGAGTTCAATAAACTAAGTAAGGAATGAGTTCAATAAACTAAGGAATGAGTTCAATAAACTAAGGAATGAGTTCAATAAACTAAGTAAGGAATGAGTTCAATAAACTAAGTAAGGGATGAGTTCAATAAACAATAAACTAAGTAAGGGATGAGTTCAATAAACTAAGTAAGGAATGAGTTCAATAAACTAAGTAAGGGATGAGTTCAATAAACTAAGTAAGGGATGAGTTCAATAAACTAAGTAAGGAATGAGTTCAATAAACTAAGTAAGGGTGGAGCTCAATAAACTAAGGGAGGAGTTCAATAAACTACGTAAGGAATGAGTTCAATAAACTAAGTAAGGAATGAGTTCAATAAACTAAGGGAGGAGTTCAATCAACTAAGTAAGGGATGAGTTCAATAAACTAAGTAAGGAATGAGTTCAATAAACTAAGTAAGGAATGAGTTCAATAAACTAAGTAAGGAATGAGTTCAATAAACTAAGTAAGGAATGAGTTCAATAAACTAAGTAAGGAATGAGTTCAATAAACTAAGTAAGGAATGAGTTCAATAAACTAAGTAAGGAATGAGTTCAATAAACTAAGTAAGGGATGAGTTCAATAAACTAAGTAAGGAATGAGTTCAATAAACTAAGTAAGGAATGAGCTCAATCAACTAAGTAAGGGATGAGTTCATTAAACTAAGTAAGGAATGAGTTCAATAAACTAAGTAAGGAATGAGTTCAATAAACTAAGTAAGGAATGAGTTCATTAAACTAAGTAAGGAATGAGTGCAATAAACCAAGTAAGGGAGGAGCTCAATAAACTAAGGGAGGAGTTCAATAAACTAAGTAAGGAATGAGTTCAATAAACTAAGTAAGGAATGAGTTTAATAAACTAAGTTAGGAATGAGTTTAATAAACTGAGTAAGGGATGAGTTCAATAAACTAAGTAAGGAATGAGTTCAATAAACTAAGTAAGGAATGAGTTCAATAAACTAAGTAAGGAATGAGTTCAATAAACTAAGTAAGGAATGAGTTCAATCAACTAAGTAAGGGATGAGTTCATTAAACTAAGTAAGGAATGAGTTCAATAAACTAAGTAAGGAATGAGTTCAATAAACTAAGTAAGGAATGAGTTCAATAAACTAAGTAAGGAATGAGTTCAATAAACTACGTAAGGAATGAGTTCATTAAACTAAGTAAGGAATGAGTTCAATAAACTAAGTAAGGGATGAGTTCAATAAACTAAGTAAGGAATGAGTTCAATAAACTAAGTTAGGAATGAGTTTAATAAACTAAGTAAGGAATGAGTTCAATAAACTAAGTAAGGGAAGAGTTCAATAAACTAAGTAAGGAATGAGTTCAATAAACTAAGTAAGGAATGAGTTTAATAAACTGAGTAAGGAATGAGTTCAATAAACTAAATAAGGAATGAGTTCAATAAACTAAGTAAGGAATGAGTTCAATAAACTAAGTAAGGAATGAGTTCAATAAACTAAGTAAGGAATGAGTTCAATAAACTAAGTAAGGAATGAGCTCAATCAACTAAGTAAGGGATGAGTTCATTAAACTAAGTAAGGAATGAGTTCAATAAACTAAGTAAGGAATGAGTTCAATAAACTAAGTAAGGAATGAGTTCAATAAACTAAGTAAGGAATGAGTTCAATAAACTAAGTAAGGAATGAGTTCAATAAACTAAGTAAGGAATGAGTTCAATAAACTAAGTAAGGGATGAGTTCAATAAACTAAGTAAGGAATGAGTTCAATAAACTAAGTTAGGAATGAGTTTAATAAACTAAGTAAGGAATGAGTTCAATAAACTAAGTAAGGAATGAGTTCAATAAACTAAGTAAGGGATGAGTTCATTAAACTAAGTAAGGAATGAGTTCAATAAACTTAAGTAAGGAATGAGTTCAATAAACTAAGTAAGGAATGAGTTCAATAAACTAAGTAAGGAATGAGTTCAATAAACTAAGTAAGGAATGAGTTCAATAAACTAAGTAAGGGATGAGTTCAATAAACTAAGTAAGGAATGAGTTCAATAAACTAAGTAAGGTGAGTTCAATAAACTAAGTAAGGAGGAGTTCAATAAACTAAGTAAGGAATGAGTTCAATAAACTAAGTAAGGAATGAGTTCAATAAACTAAGGGATGAGTTCAATAAACTAAGTAAGGGATGAGTTCAATAAACTAAGTAAGGAATGAGTTCATTAAACTAAGTAAGGAATGAGTTCAATAAACTAAGTAAGGAATGAGTTCAATAAACTAAGTAAGGAATGAGTTCAATAAACTAAGTAAGGAATGAGTTCAATAAACTAAGTAAGGAATGAGTTCAATAAACTAAGTAAGGAATGAGTTCAATAAACTAAGTAAGGGATGAGTTCAATAAACTAAGTAAGGAATGAGTTCAATAAACTAAGTAAGGAATGAGTTCAATAAACTAAGTAAGGAATGAGTTCAATAAACTAAGTAAGGAATGAGTTCAATAAACTAAGTAAGGGATGAGTTCAATAAACTAAGTAAGGGATGAGTTCAATAAACTAAGTAAGGGATGAGTTCAATAAACTAAGTAAGGAATGAGTTCAATAAACTAAGTAAGGAATGAGTTCAATAAACTAAGTAAGGGATGAGTTCAATAAACTAAGTAAGGAATGAGTTCAATAAACTAAGTAAGGAATGAGTTCAATAAACTAAGTAAGGAATGAGTTCAATAAACTAAGTAAGGAATGAGTTCAATAAACTAAGTAAGGAATGAGTTCAATAAACTAAGTAAGGAATGAGTTCAATAAACTAAGTAAGGAATGAGTTCAATAAACTAAGTAAGGGATGAGTTCAATAAACTAAGTAAGGAATGAGTTCAATAAACTAAGTAAGGGTGGAGCTCAATAAACTAAGGGAGGAGTTCAATAAACTACGTAAGGAATGAGTTCAATAAACTAAGTAAGGAATGAGCTCAATAAACTAAGTAAGGAATGAGTTCAATAAACTAAGTAAGGGATGAGTTCAATAAACTAAGTAAGGAATGAGTTCAATAAACTAAGTAAGGAATGAGTTCAATAAACTAAGTAAGGAATGAGTTCAATAAACTAAGTAAGGAATGAGCTCAATCAACTAAGTAAGGGATGAGTTCAATAAACTACGTAAGGAATGAGTTCAATAAACTAAGGGAGGAGTTCAATAAACTACGTAAGGAATGAGTTCAATAAACTAAGTAAGGGATGAGTTCAATAAACTAAGTAAGGAATGAGTTCAATAAACTAAGTAAGGGATGAGTTCAATAAACTAAGTAAGGAATGAGTTCAATAAACTAAGTAAGGAATGAGTTCAATAAACTAAGTAAGGAATGAGTTCAATAAACTAAGTAAGGAATGAGTTCAATAAACTAAGTAAGGAATGAGTTCAATAAACTAAGTAAGGAATGAGTTCAATAAACTAAGTAAGGGATGAGTTCAATAAACTAAGTAAGGGATGAGTTCAATAAACTAAGTAAGGAATGAGTTCAATAAACTAAGTAAGGAATGAGTTCAATCAACTAAGTAAGGGATGAGTCATTAAACTAAGTAAGGAATGAGTTCAATAAACTAAGTAAGGAATGAGTTCAATAAACTAAGTAAGGAATGAGTTCATTAAACTAAGTAAGGAATGAGTGCAATAAACTAAGTAAGGGAGGAGCTCAATAAACTAAGGGAGGAGTTCAATAAACTACGTAAGGAATGAGTTCAATAAACTAAGTAAGGAATGAGTTCAATAAACTAAGTAAGGAATGAGCTCAATAAACTAAGTAAGGGATGAGTTCAATAAACTAAGTAAGGAATGAGTTCAATAAACTAAGTAAGGAATGAGTTCAATAAACTAAGTAAGGAATGAGTTCAATAAACTAAGTAAGGAATGAGTTCAATAAACTAAGTAAGGAATGAGTTCAATAAACTAAGTAAGGAATGAGTTCAATAAACTAAGTAAGGGATGAGTTCAATAAACTAAGTAAGGAATGAGTTCAATAAACTAAGTAAGGAATGAGTTCAATAAACTAAGTAAGGAATGAGTTCAATAAACTAAGTAAGGGATGAGTTCAATAAACTAAGTAAGGAATGAGTTCAATAAACTAAGTAAGGAATGAGTTCAATAAACTAAGTAAGGAATGAGTTTAATAAACTGAGTAAGGAATGAGTTCAATAAACTAAATAAGGAATGAGTTCAATAAACTAAGTAAGGAATGAGTTCAATAAACTAAGTAAGGAATGAGTTTAATAAACTAAGTAAGGAATGAGTTCAATAAACTAAGTAAGGGATGAGTTCAATAAACTAAGTAAGGAATGAGTTCAATAAACTAAGTAAGGAATGAGTTCAATAAACTAAGTAAGGAATGAGTTCAATAAACTAAGTAAGGAATGAGCTCAATCAACTAAGTAAGGGATGAGTTCAATAAACTACGTAAGGAATGAGTTCAATAAACTAAGTAAGGAATGAGTTCAATAAACTAAGTAAGGAATGAGTTCAATAAACTAAGTAAGGAATGAGTTCAATAAACTAAGTAAGGGATGAGTTCAATAAACTAAGTAAGGGATGAGTTCAATAAACTAAGTAAGGGATGAGTTCAATAAACTAAGTAAGGAATGAGTTCAGTAAACTAAGTAAGGAATGAGTTCAATAAACTAATTAAGGGATGAGCTCATTAAACTAAGTAAGGAATGAGTTCAATAAACTAAGTATGGAATGAGTTCAATAAACTAAGTAAGGAATGAGTTCAATAAACTAAGTAAGGGATGAGTTCAATAAACTAAGTAAGGGATGAGTTCAATAAACTAAGTAAGGAATGAGTTCAATAAACTAAGTAAGGAATGAGTTCAATAAACTAAGTAAGGGATGAGTTCAATAAACTAAGTAAGGAATGAGTTCAATAAACTAAGTAAGGGATGAGTCAATAAACTAAGGGAATGAGTTCAATAAACTACGTAAGGAATGAGTTCAATAAACTAAGTAAGGAATGAGTTCAATAAACTAAGTAAGGAATGAGTTCAATAAACTAAGTAAGGGATGAGTTCAATAAACTAAGTAAGGGATGAGTTCAATAAACTAAGTAAGGAATGAGTTCAATAAACTAAGTAAGGAATGAGTTCAATAAACTAAGTAAGGAATGAGTTCATTAAACTAAGTAAGGAATGAGTGCAATAAACTAAGTAAGGGAGGAGCTCAATAAACTAAGGGAGGAGTTCAATAAACTACGTAAGGAATGAGTTCAATAAACTAAGTAAGGAATGAGTTCAATAAACTAAGTAAGGAATGAGCTCAATCAACTAAGTAAGGGATGAGTTCATTAAACTAAGTAAGGAATGAGTTCAATAAACTAAGTAAGGGTGGAGCTCAATAAACTAAGGGAGGAGTTCAATAAACTAAGTAAGGAATGAGTTCAATAAACTAAGTAAGGAATGAGTTCAATAAACTAAGGGAGGAGTTCAATCAACTAAGTAAGGGATGAGTTCATTAAACTAAGTAAGGAATGAGTTCATTAAACTAAGTAAGGAATGAGTTCAATAAACTAAGTAAGGTATGAGTTCAATAAACTAAGTAAGGAATGAGTTCAATAAACTATGTAAGGAATGAGTTCAATAAACTAAGTAAGGAATGAGTTCAATAAACTAAGTAAGGAATGAGTTCAATAAACTAAGTAAGGAATGAGTTCATTAAACTAAGTAAGGAATGAGTTCAATAAACTAAGTAAGGGATGAGTTCAATAAACTAAGTAAGGAATGAGTTCAATAAACTAAGTTAGGAATGAGTTTAATAAACTAAGTAAGGAATGAGTTCAATAAACTAAGTAAGGGAATAGTTCAATAAACTAAGTAAGGAATGAGTTCAATAAACTAAGTAAGGAATGAGTTTAATAAACTAAGTTAGGAATGAGTTTAATAAACTGAGTAAGGGATGAGTTCAATAAACTAAGTAAGGGATGAGTTCAATAAACTAAGTAAGGAATGAGTTCAATAAACTAAGTAAGGAATGAGTTCAATAAACTAAGTAAGGAATGAGTTCAATAAACTAAGTAAGGAATGAGTTCAATTAACAAAGTAAGGAATGAGTTCAATAAACTAAGTAAGGGATGAGTTCAATAAACTAAGTAAGGGATGAGTTCAATAAACTAAGTAAGGGATGAGTTCAATAAACTAAGTAAGGAATGAGTTCAATAAACTAAGTAAGGAATGAGTTCAATTAACTAAGTAAGGAATGAGTTCAATAAACTAAGTAAGGGATGAGTTCAATAAACTAAGTAAGGGATGAGTTCAATAAACTAAGTAAGGAATGAGTTCATTAAACTAAGTAAGGGATGAGTTCAATAAACTAAGGAATGAGTTCAATAAACTAAGTAAGGGATGAGTTCAATAAACTAAGTAAGGAATGAGTTCAATAAACTAAGGAATGAGTTCAATAAACTAAGGAATGAGTTCAATAAACTAAGTAAGGGATGAGTTCAATAAACTAAGTAAGGGATGAGTTCAATAAACTAAGGAATGAGTTCAATAAACTAAGGGAATGAGTTCAAAAAGTAAGGGATGAGTTCAATAAACTAAGGAAGGAATGAGTTCAATAAACTAAGTAAGGAATGAGTTCAATAAACTAAGTAAGGAATGAGTTCAATAAACTAAGTAAGGAATGAGTTCAATAAACTAAGTAAGGAATGAGTTCAATAAACTAAGTAAGGGATGAGTTCAATAAACTAAGTAAGGGATGAGTTCAATAAACTAAGTAAGGAATGAGTTCAATAAACTAAGTAAGGAATGAGTTCAATAAACTAAGTAAGGGAATCAATAAACTAAGAGTTCAATAAACTAAGTAAGGAATGAGTTCAATAAACTAAGTAAGGAATGAGTTCAATAAACTGAGTAAGGAATGAGTTCAATAAACTAAGTAAGGGATGAGTTCAATAAACTAAGTAAGGAATGAGTTCAATAAACTAAGGAATGAGTTCCAATAAACTAAGGAATGAGTTCAATAAACTAAGTAAGGGATGAGTTCAATAAACTAAGTAAGGAATGAGTTCAATAAACTAAGTAAGGGATGAGTTCAAAAAACTACGTAAGGAATGAGTTCAATAAACTAAGTAAGGAATGAGCTCAATCAACTAAGTAAGGGATGAGTCATTAAACTAAGTAAGGAATGAGTTCAATAAACTAAGTAAGGAATGAGTTCAATAAACTAAGTAAGGAATGAGTTCATTAAACTAAGTAAGGAATGAGTGCAATAAACTAAGTAAGGGAGGAGCTCAATAAACTAAGGGAAGAGTTCAATAAACTACGTAAGGAATGAGTTCAATAAACTAAGTAAGGAATGAGTTCAATAAACTACGTAAGGAATGAGCTCAATCAACTAAGTAAGGGATGAGTTCAATAAACTACGTAAGGAATGAGTTCAATAAACTAAGGGAGGAGTTCAATAAACTACGTAAGGAATGAGTTCAATAAACTAAGTAAGGGATGAGTTCAATAAACTAAGTAAGGGATGAGTTCAATAAACTAAGTAAGGGATGAGTTCATTAAACTAAGTAAGGAATGAGTTCAATAAACTAAGTAAGGAATGAGTTCAATAAACTAAGTAAGGAATGAGTTCAATAAACTAAGTAAGGAATGAGTTCAATAAACTAAGTAAGGAATGAGTTCAATAAACTAAGTAAGGAATGAGTTCATTAAACTAAGTAAGGAATGAGTTCAATAAACTAAGTAAGGAATGAGTTCAATAAACTAAGTAAGGAATGAGTTCAATAAACTAAGTAAGGAATGAGCTCAATAAACTAAGTAAGGGATGAGTTCAATAAACTAAGTAAGGAATGAGTTCAATAAACTAAGTAAGGAATGAGTTCAATAAACTAAGTAAGGAATGAGTTCATTAAACTAAGTAAGGAATGAGTGCAATAAACTAAGTAAGGGAGGAGCTCAATAAACTAAGGGAGGAGTTCAATAAACTACGTAAGGAATGAGTTCAATAAAATAAGTAAGGAATGAGTTCAATAAACTAAGTAAGGAATGAGCTCAATCAACTAAGTAAGGGATGAGTTCATTAAACTAAGTAAGGAATGAGTTCAATAAACTAAGTAAGGGTGGAGCTCAATAAACTAAGGGAGGAGTTCAATAAACTACGTAAGGAATGAGTTCAATAAACCTAGTAAGGAATGAGTTCAATAAACTAAGGGAGGAGTTCAATCAACTAAGTAAGGGATGAGTTCAATAAACTAAGTAAGGAATGAGTTCATTAAACTAAGTAAGGAATGAGTTCAATAAACTAAGTAAGGAATGAGTTCAATAAACTAAGTAAGGAATGAGTTCAATAAACTAAGTAAGGAATGAGTTCAATAAACTACGTAAGGAATGAGTTCAATAAACTAAGTAAGGAATGAGTTCAATAAACTAAGTAAGGGATGAGTTCAATAAACTAAGTAAGGAATGAGTTCAATAAACTAAGTAAGGAATGAGTTCAATAAACTAAGTAAGGAATGAGTTCAATAAACTAAGTAAGGGATGAGTTCAATAAACTAAGTAAGGAATGAGTTCAATAAACTAAGTAAGGAATGAGTTCAATAAACTAAGTAAGGAATGAGTTCAATAAACTAAGTAAGGAATGAGTTCAATAAACTAAGTAAGGGATGAGTTCAATAAACTAAGTAAGGAATGAGTTCAATAAACTAAGTAAGGAATGAGTTCAATAAACTAAGTAAGGAATGAGTTCAATAAACTAAGTAAGGAATGAGTTCAATAAACTAAGTAAGGAATGAGTTCAATAAACTAAGTAAGGGATGAGTTCAATAAACTAAGTAAGGAATGAGTTCATTAAACTAAGTAAGGGATGAGTTCAATAAACTACGTAAGGAATGAGTTCAATAAACTAAGTAAGGGATGAGTTCAATAAACTAAGTAAGGAATGAGTTCAATAAACTAAGGAATGAGTTCAATAAACTAAGGAATGAGTTCAATAAACTAAGTAAGGGATGAGTTCAATAAACTAAGTAAGGGATGAGTTCAATAAACTAAGGAATGAGTTCAATAAACTAAGGAATGAGTTCCAAAAACTAAGTAAGGGATGAGTTCAATAAACTAAGGAATGAGTTCAATAAACTAAGTAAGGAATGAGTTCAATAAACTAAGTAAGGAATGAGTTCAATAAACTACGTAAGGAATGAGTTCATTAAACTAAGTAAGGAATGAGTTCAATAAACTAAGTAAGGGATGAGTTCAATAAACTAAGTAAGGAATGAGTTCAATAAACTAAGTAAGGAATGAGTTCAATAAACTAAGTAAGGAATGAGTTCAATAAACTAAGTAAGGGAATAGTTTAATAAACTAAGTAAGGAATGAGTTCAATAAACTAAGTAAGGAATTAGTTTAATAAACTAAGTAAGGAATGAGTTTAATAAACTGAGTAAGGAATGAGTTCAATAAACTAAGTAAGGAATGAGTTCAATAAACTAAGTAAGGGATGAGTTCAATAAACTAAGTAAGGAATGAGTTCAATAAACTAAGTAAGGAATGAGTTCAATAAACTAAGTAAGGGATGAGTTCAATAAACTAAGTAAGGAATGAGTTCAATAAACTAAGTAAGGAATGAGTTCAATAAACTAAGTAAGGAATGAGTTCAATAAACTAAGTAAGGGATGAGTTCAATAAACTAAGTAAGGGATGAGTTCAATAAACTAAGTAAGGAATGAGTTCAATAAACTAAGTAAGGAATGAGTTCAATAAACTAAGTAAGGAATGAGTTCAATAAACTAAGTAAGGAATGAGTTCAATTAACAAAGTAAGGAATGAGTTCAATAAACTAAGTAAGGAATGAGTTCAATAAACTAAGTAAGGGATGAGTTCAATAAACTAAGTAAGGAATGAGTTCAATAAACTAAGTAAGGAATGAGTTCAATAAACTAAGGAATGAGTTCAATAAACTAAGTAAGGGATGAGTTCAATAAACTAAGGAATGAGTTCAATAAACTAAGTAAGGGATGAGTTCAATAAACTAAGTAAGGAATGAGTTCAATAAACTAAGGAATGAGTTCAATAAACTAAGGAATGAGTTCAATAAACTAAGTAAGGGATGAGTTCAATAAACTAAGTAAGGAATGAGTTCAATAAACTAAGTAAGGGATGAGTTCAATAAACTAAGTAAGGGAGGAGCTCAATCAACTAAGTAAGGGATGAGTTCAAAAAACTACGTAAGGAATGAGTTCAATAAACTAAGTAAGGAATGAGTTCAATAAACTAAGTAAGGAATGAGCTCAATCAACTAAGTAAGGGATGAGTCATTAAACTAAGTAAGGAATGAGTTCAATAAACTAAGTAAGGAATGAGTTCAATAAACTAAGTAAGGAATGAGTTCATTAAACTAAGTAAGGAATGAGTGCAATAAACTAAGTAAGGGAGGAGCTCAATAAACTAAGGGAGGAGTTCAATAAACTACGTAAGGAATGAGTTCAATAAACTAAGTAAGGAATGAGTTCAATAAACTAAGTAAGGAATGAGCTCAATCAACTAAGTAAGGGATGAGTTCATTAAACTAAGTAAGGAATGAGTTCAATAAACTAAGTAAGGGTGGAGCTCAATAAACTAAGGGAGGAGTTCAATAAACTACGTAAGGAATGAGTTCAATAAACTAAGTAAGGAATCAGTTCAATAAACTAAGGGAGGAGTTCAATAAACTAAGTAAGGGATGAGTTCATTTAACTAAGTAAGGAATGAGTTCATTAAACTAAGTAAGGAATGAGTTCAATAAACTAAGTAAGGTATGAGTTCAATAAACTAAGTAAGGAATGAGTTCAATAAACTAAGTAAGGAATGAGTTCAATAAACTAAGTAAGGGATGAGTTCAATAAACTAAGTAAGGAATGAGTTCAATAAACTAAGTAAGGAATGAGTACAATAAGTAAGGGATGAGTTCATTAAACTAAGTAAGGAATGAGTTCAATAAACTAAGTAAGGGTGGAGCTCAATAAACTAAGGGAGGAGTTCAATAAACTACGTAAGGAATGAGTTCAATAAACTAAGTAAGGAATGAGTTCAATAAACTAAGTAAGGAATGAGTTCAATCAACTAAGTAAGGGATGAGTTCATTAAACTAAGTAAGGAATGAGTTCAATAAACTAAGTAAGGAATGAGTTCAATAAACTAAGTAAGGAATGAGTTCAATAAACTAAGTAAGGAATGAGTTCAATAAACTAAGTAAGGAATGAGTTCAATAAACTAAGTAAGGGAGGAGCTCAATAAACTAAGGGAGGAGTTCAATAAACTACGTAAGGAATGAGTTCAATAAACTAAGTAAGGAATGAGTTCAATAAACTAAGTAAGGAATGAGCTCAATCAACTAAGTAAGGGATGAGTTCATTAAACTAAGTAAGGAATGAGTTCAATAAACTAAGTAAGGGTGGAGCTCAATAAACTAAGGGAGGAGTTTAATAAACTACGTAAGGAATGAGTTCAATAAACTAAGGGAGGAGTTCAATCAACTAAGTAAGGGATGAGTTCATTAAACTAAGTAAGGAATGAGTTCAATAAACTAAGTAAGGAATGAGTTCAATAAACTAAGTAAGGTATGAGTTCAATAAACTAAGTAAGGAATGAGTTCAATAAACTAAGTAAGGAATGAGTTCAATAAACTAAGTAAGGAATGAGTTCAATAAACTAAGTAAGGAATGAGTTCAATAAACTAAGTAAGGAATGAGTTCAATAAACTAAGTAAGGAATGAGTTCAATAAACTAAGTAAGGGATGAGTTCAATAAACTAAGTAAGGAATGAGTTCAATAAACTAAGTTAGGAATGAGTTTAATAAACTAAGTAAGGAATGAGTTCAATAAACTAAGTAAGGGAAGAGTTCAATAAACTAAGTAAGGAATGAGTTCAATAAACTAAGTAAGGAATGAGTTTAATAAACTAAGTTAGGAATGAGTTTAATAAACTGAGTAAGGGATGAGTTCAATAAACTAAGTAAGGGATGAGTTCAATAAACTAAGTAAGGATTGAGTTCAATAAACTAAGTAAGGAATGAGTTCAATAAACTAAGTAAGGAATGAGTTCAATAAACTAAGTAAGGAATGAGTTCAATTAACAAAGTAAGGAATGAGTTCAATAAACTAAGTAAGGGATGAGTTCAACAAACTAAGTAAGGGATGAGTTCAATAAACTAAGTAAGGAATGAGTTCAATAAACTAAGTAAGGAATAAGTTCAATAAACTAAGTAAGGAATGAGTTCAATTAACAAAGTAAGGAATGAGTTCAATAAACTAAGTAAGGGATGAGTTCAACAAACTAAGTAAGGGATGAGTTCAATAAACTAAGTAAGGAATGAGTTCATTAAACTAAGTAAGGGATGAGTTCAATAAACTAAGGAATGAGTTCAATAAACCAAGTAAGGGATGAGTTCAATAAACTAAGTAAGGAATGAGTTCAATAAACTAAGGAATGAGTTCAATAAACTAAGGAATGAGTTCAATAAACTAAGTAAGGGATGAGTTCAATAAACTAAGTAAGGGATGAGTTCAATAAACTAAGGAATGAGTTCAATAAACTAAGGAATGAGTTCAATAAACTAAGTAAGGGATGAGTTCAATAAACTAAGTAAGGAATGAGTTCAATAAACTAAGTAAGGAATGAGTTCAATAAACTAAGTAAGGAATGAGTTCAATAAACTAAGTAAGGAATGAGTTCAATAAACTAAGTAAGGAATGAGTTCAATAAACTAAGTAAGGGATGAGTTCAATAAACTAAGTAAGGAATGAGTTCAATAAACTAAGTAAGGAATGAGTTCAATAAACTAAGTAAGGAATGAGTTCAATAAACTAAGTAAGGGAAGAGTTCAATAAACTAAGTAAGGAATGAGTTCAATAAACTAAGTAAGGAATGAGTTTAATAAACTGAGTAAGGAATGAGTTCAATAAACTAAGTAAGGGATGAGTTCAATAAACTAAGTAAGGAATGAGTTCAATAAACTAAGGAATGAGTTCAATAAACTAAGGAATGAGTTCAATAAACTAAGTAAGGGATGAGTTCAATAAACTAAGTAAGGAATGAGTTCAATAAACTAAGTAAGGAATGAGTTCAATAAACTAAGTAAGGAATGAGTTCAATAAACTAAGTAAGGAATGAGCTCAATCAACTAAGTAAGGGATGAGTTCATTAAACTAAGTAAGGAATGAGTTCAATAAACTAAGTAAGGAATGAGTTCAATAAACTAAGTAAGGAATGAGTTCATTAAACTAAGTAAGGAATGAGTGCAATAAACTAAGTAAGGGAGGAGCTCAATAAACTAAGGGAGGAGTTCAATAAACTACGTAAGGAATGAGTTCAATAAACTAAGTAAGGAATGAGTTCAATAAACTAAGTAAGGAATGAGCTCAATCAACTAAGTAAGGGATGAGTTCATTAAACTAAGTAAGGAATGAGTTCAATAAACTAAGTAAGGGTGGAGCTCAATAAACTAAGGGAGGAGTTCAATAAACTACGTAAGGAATGAGTTCAATAAACTAAGTAAGGAATGAGTTCAATAAACTAAGGAATGAGTTCAATAAACTAAGTAAGGGATGAGTTCAATAAACTAAGTAAGGAATGAGTTCAATAAACTAAGTAAGGAATGAGTTCAATAAACTAAGTAAGGAATGAGTTCAATAAACTAAGTAAGGAATGAGTTCAATAAACTAAGTAAGGAATGAGTTCAATAAACTAAGTAAGGAATGAGTTCAATAAACTAAGTAAGGAATGAGTTCAATAAACTAAGTAAGGGATGAGTTCAATAAACTAAGTAAGGAATGAGTTCAATAAACTAAGTAAGGAATGAGCTCAATCAACTAAGTAAGGGATGAGTTCAATAAACTAAGTAAGGAATGAGTTCAATAAACTAAGTAAGGAATGAGTTCAATAAACTAAGTAAGGAATGAGTTCATTAAACTAAGTAAGGAATGAGTGCAATAAACTAAGTAAGGGAGGAGCTCAATAAACTAAGGGAGGAGTTCAATAAACTACGTAAGGAATGAGTTCAATAAACTAAGTAAGGAATGAGTTCAATAAACTAAGTAAGGAATGAGTTCAATAAACTAAGTAAGGGATGAGTTCAATAAACTAAGTAAGGAATGAGTTCAATAAACTAAGTAAGGAATGAGTTCAATAAACTAAGTAAGGAATGAGTTCAATAAACTAAGTAAGGAATGAGTTCAATAAACTAAGTAAGGAATGAGTTCAATAAACTAAGTAAGGAATGAGTTCAATAAACTAAGTAAGGAATGAGTTCAATAAACTAAGTAAGGGATGAGTTCAATAAACTAAGTAAGGAATGAGTTCAATAAACTAAGTTAGGAATGAGTTTAATAAACTAAGTAAGGAATGAGTTCAATAAACTAAGTAAGGGATGAGTTCAATAAACTAAGTAAGGAATGAGTTCAATAAACTAAGTAAGGAATGAGTTCAATAAACTAAGTAAGGAATGAGTTCAATAAACTAAGTAAGGGATGAGTTCAATAAACTAAGTAAGGGATGAGTTCAATAAACTAAGTAAGGGATGAGTTCAATAAACTAAGTAAGGAATGAGTTCAATAAACTAAGTAAGGAATGAGTTCAATTAACAAAGTAAGGAATGAGTTCAATAAACTAAGTAAGGGATGAGTTCAACAAACTAAGTAAGGGATGAGTTCAATAAACTAAGTAAGGAATGAGTTCATTAAACTAAGTAAGGGATGAGTTCAATAAACTAAGGAATGAGTTCAATAAACCAAGTAAGGGATGAGTTCAATAAACTAAGTAAGGAATGAGTTCAATAAACTAAGGAATGAGTTCAATAAACTAAGGAATGAGTTCAATAAACTAAGTAAGGGATGAGTTCAATAAACTAAGTAAGGGATAGTTCAATAAACTAAGAATGAGTTCAATAAACTAAGGAATGAGTTCAAAAACTAAGTAAGGGATGAGTTCAATAAACTAAGAATGAGTTCAATAAACTAAGTAAGGAATGAGTTCAATAAACTAAGTAAGGAATGAGTTCAATAAACTAAGTAAGGAATGAGTTCAATAAACTAAGTAAGGAATGAGTTCAATAAACTAAGTAAGGGATGAGTTCAATAAACTAAGTAAGGAATGAGTTCAATAAACTAAGTTAGGAATGAGTTTAATAAACTAAGTAAGGAATGAGTTCAATAAACTAAGTAAGGGAATAGTTCAATAAACTAAGTAAGGAATGAGTTCAATAAACTACGTAAGGAATTAGTTTAATAAACTGAGTAAGGAATGAGTTCAATAAACTAAGTAAGGGATGAGTTCAATAAACTAAGTAAGGGATGAGTTCAATAAACTAAGTAAGGAATGAGTTCAATAAACTAAGTAAGGAATGAGTTCAATAAACTAAGTAAGGAATGAGTTCAATAAACTAAGTAAGGAATGAGTTCAATAAACTAAGTAAGGAATGAGTTCAATAAACTAAGTAAGGGATGAGTTCAATAAACTAAGTAAGGGATGAGTTCAATAAACTAAGTAAGGGATGAGTTCAATAAACTAAGTAAGGAATGAGTTCAATAAACTAAGTAAGGAATGAGTTCAATTAACAAAGTAAGGAATGAGTTCAATAAACTAAGTAAGGGATGAGTTCAACAAACTAAGTAAGGGATGAGTTCAATAAACTAAGTAAGGAATGAGTTCATTAAACTAAGTAAGGGATGAGTTCAATAAACTAAGGAATGAGTTCAATAAACCAAGTAAGGGATGAGTTCAATAAACTAAGTAAGGAATGAGTTCAATAAACTAAGGAATGAGTTCAATAAACTAAGGAATGAGTTCAATAAACTAAGTAAGGGATGAGTTCAATAAACTAAGTAAGGGATGAGTTCAATAAACTAAGGAATGAGTTCAATAAACTAAGGAATGAGTTCAATAAACTAAGTAAGGGATGAGTTCAATAAACTAAGTAAGGAATGAGTTCAATAAACTAAGTAAGGGATGAGTTCAAAAAACTACGTAAGGAATGAGTTCAATAAACTAAGTAAGGAATGAGCTCAATCAACTAAGTAAGGGATGAGTCATTAAACTAAGTAAGGAATGAGTTCAATAAACTAAGTAAGGAATGAGTTCAATAAACTAAGTAAGGAATGAGTTCATTAAACTAAGTAAGGAATGAGTGCAATAAACTAAGTAAGGGAGGAGCTCAATAAACTAAGGGAGGAGTTCAATAAACTACGTAAGGAATGAGTTCAATAAACTAAGTAAGGAATGAGTTCAATAAACTAAGTAAGGAATGAGCTCAATCAACTAAGTAAGGGATGAGTTCATTAAACTAAGTAAGGAATGAGTTCAATAAACTAAGTAAGGGTGGAGCTCAATAAACTAAGGGAGGAGTTCAATAAACTACGTAAGGAATGAGTTCAATAAACTAAGTAAGGAATGAGTTCAATAAACTAAGGGAGGAGTTCAATCAACTAAGTAAGGGATGAGTTCATTAAACTAAGTAAGGAATGAGTTCAATAAACTAAGTAAGGAATGAGTTCAATAAACTAAGTAAGGAATGAGTTCAATAAACTAAGTAAGGAATGAGTTCAATAAACTAAGTAAGGAATGAGTTCAATAAACTAAGTAAGGAATGAGTTCAATAAACTAAGTAAGGGATGAGTTCAATAAACTAAGTAAGGGATGAGTTCAATAAACTAAGTAAGGAATGAGTTCATTAAACTAAGTAAGGGATGAGTTCAATAAACTAAGGAAGGAGTTCAATAAACTAAGTAAGGGATGAGTTCAATAAACTAAGGAATGAGTTCAATAAACTAAGTAAGGGATGAGTTATAAACTAAGTAAGGGATGAGTTCAATAAACTAAGGATGAGTTCAATAAACTAAGGAATGAGTTCAATAAACTAAGTAAGGAATGAGTTCAATAAACTAAGTAAGGAATGAGTTCAATAAACTAAGTAAGGGATGAGTTCAATAAACTAAGTAAGGGAGGAGCTCAATCAACTAAGTAAGGGATGAGTTCAAAAAACTACGTAAGGAATGAGTTCAATAAACTAAGTAAGGAATGAGTTCAATAAACTAAGTAAGGAATGAGCTCAATCAACTAAGTAAGGGATGAGTCATTAAACTAAGTAAGGAATGAGTTCAATAAACTAAGTAAGGAATGAGTTCAATAAACTAAGTAAGGAATGAGTTCATTAAACTAAGTAAGGAATGAGTGCAATAAACTAAGTAAGGGAGGAGCTCAATAAACTAAGGGAGGAGTTCAATAAACTACGTAAGGAATGAGTTCAATAAACTAAGTAAGGAATGAGTTCAATAAACTAAGTAAGGAATGAGCTCAATCAACTAAGTAAGGGATGAGTTCATTAAACTAAGTAAGGAATGAGTTCAATAAACTAAGTAAGGGTGGAGCTCAATAAACTAAGGGAGGAGTTCAATAAACTACGTAAGGAATGAGTTCAATAAACTAAGTAAGGAATGAGTTCAATAAACTAAGGGAGGAGTTCAATAAACTACGTAAGGAATGAGTTCAATAAACTAAGTAAGGAATGAGTTCAATAAACTAAGTAAGGAATGAGTTCAATAAACTAAGTAAGGAATGAGTTCAATAAACTAAGTAAGGAATGAGTTCAATAAACTAAGTAAGGGATGAGTTCAATAAACTAAGTAAGGGATGAGTTCAATAAACTAAGTAAGGAATGAGTTCAATAAACTAAGTAAGGAATGAGCTCAATCAACTAAGTAAGGGATGAGTTCATTAAACTAAGTAAGGAATGAGTTCAATAAACTAAGTAAGGGTGGAGCTCAATAAACTAAGGGAGGAGTTCAATAAACTACGTAAGGAATGAGTTCAATAAACTAAGTAAGGAATGAGTTCAATAAACTAAGGGAGGAGTTCAATCAACTAAGTAAGGGATGAGTTCATTAAACTAAGTAAGGAATGAGTTCATTAAACTAAGTAAGGAATGAGTTCAATAAACTAAGTAAGGAATGAGTTCAATAAACTAAGTAAGGAATGAGTTCATTAAACTAAGTAAGGAATGAGTGCAATAAACCAAGTAAGGGAGGAGCTCAATAAACTAAGGGAGGAGTTCAATAAACTACGTAAGGAATGAGTTCAATAAACTAAGTAAGGAATGAGTTCAATAAACTAAGTAAGGAATGAGCTCAATCAACTAAGTAAGGGATGAGTTCATTAAACTAAGTAAGGAATGAGTTCAATAAACTAAGTAAGGGTGGAGCTCAATAAACTAAGGGAGGAGTTCAATAAACTACGTAAGGAATGAGTTCAATAAACTAAGTAAGGAATGAGTTCAATAAACTAAGGGAGGAGTTCAATCAACTAAGTAAGGGATGAGTTCATTAAACTAAGTAAGGAATGAGTTCATTAAACTAAGTAAGGAATGAGTTCAATAAACTAAGTAAGGTATGAGTTCAATAAACTAAGTAAGGAATGAGTTCAATAAACTATGTAAGGAATGAGTTCAATAAACTAAGTAAGGAATGAGTTCAATAAACTAAGTAAGGAATGAGTTCAATAAACTACGTAAGGAATGAGTTCATTAAACTAAGTAAGGAATGAGTTCAATAAACTAAGTAAGGGATGAGTTCAATAAACTAAGTAAGGAATGAGTTCAATAAACTAAGTTAGGAATGAGTTTAATAAACTAAGTAAGGAATGAGTTCAATAAACTAAGTAAGGGAAGAGTTCAATAAACTAAGTAAGGAATGAGTTCAATAAACTACGTAAGGAATGAGTTTAATAAACTGAGTAAGGAATGAGTTCAATAAACTAAATAAGGGATGAGTTCAATAAACTAAGTAAGGGATGAGTTCAATAAACTAAGTAAGGATTGAGTTCAATAAACTAAGTAAGGAATGAGTTCAATAAACTAAGTAAGGAATGAGTTCAATAAACTAAGTAAGGAATGAGTTCAATTAACAAAGTAAGGAATGAGTTCAATAAACTAAGTAAGGGATGAGTTCAATAAACTAAGTAAGGGATGAGTTCAACAAACTAAGTAAGGGATGAGTTCAATAAACTAAGTAAGGAATGAGTTCAATAAACTAAGTAAGGAATGAGTTCAATTAACAAAGTAAGGAATGAGTTCAATAAACTAAGTAAGGGATGAGTTCAACAAACTAAGTAAGGGATGAGTTCACTAATCTAAGTAAGGAATGAGTTCATTAAACTAAGTAAGGGATGAGTTCAATAAACTAAGGAATGAGTTCAATAAACCAAGTAAGGGATGAGTTCAATAAACTAAGTAAGGAATGAGTTCAATAAACTAAGGAATGAGTTCAATAAACTAAGGAATGAGTTCAATAAACTAAGTAAGGGATGAGTTCAATAAACTAAGTAAGGGATGAGTTCAATAAACTAAGGAATGAGTTCAATAAACTAAGGAATGAGTTCCAAAAACTAAGTAAGGGATGAGTTCAATAAACTAAGGAATGAGTTCAATAAACTAAGTAAGGAATGAGTTCAATAAACTAAGTAAGGAATGAGTTCAATAAACTACGTAAGGAATGAGTTCATTAAACTAAGTAAGGAATGAGTTCAATAAACTAAGTAAGGGATGAGTTCAATAAACTAAGTAAGGTATGAGTTCAATAAACTAAGTTAGGAATGAGTTTAATAAACTAAGTAAGGAATGAGTTCAATAAACTAAGTAAGGGAATAGTTCAATAAACTAAGTAAGGAATGAGTTCAATAAACTACGTAAGGAATTAGTTTAATAAACTGAGTAAGGAATGAGTTTAATAAACTGAGTAAGGGATGAGTTCAATAAACTAAGTAAGGGTTGAGTTCAATAAACTAAGGAATGAGTTCAATAAACTAAGGAATGAGTTCCAAAAACTAAGTAAGGGATGAGTTCAATAAACTAAGTAAGGAATGAGTTCAATAAACTAAGTAAGGGATGAGTTCAAAAAACTTCGTAAGGAATGAGTTCAATAAACTAAGTAAGGAATGAGCTTAATCAACTAAGTAAGGGATGAGTCATTAAACTAAGTAAGGAATGAGTTCAATAAACTAAGTAAGGAATGAGTTCAATAAACTAAGTAAGGAATGAGTTCATTAAACTAAGTAAGGAATGAGTGCAATAAACCAAGTAAGGGAGGAGCTCAATAAACTAAGGGAGGAGTTCAATAAACTACGTAAGGAATGAGTTCAATAAACTAAGTAAGGAATGAGTTCAATAAACTAAGTAAGGAATGAGCTCAATCAACTAAGTAAGGGATGAGTTCATTAAACTAAGTAAGGAATGAGTTCAATAAACTAAGTAAGGGTGGAGCTCAATAAACTAAGGGAGGAGTTCAATAAACTACGTAAGGAATGAGTTCAATAAACTAAGTAAGGAATGAGTTCAATAAACTAAGGGAGGAGTTCAATCAACTAAGTAAGGGATGAGTTCAATAAACTAAGTAAGGAATGAGTTCAATAAACTAAGTAAGGAATGAGTTCAATAAACTAAGTAAGGAATGAGTTCAATAAACTAAGTAAGGAATGAGTTCAATAAACTAAGTAAGGAATGAGTTCAATAAACTAAGTAAGGAATGAGTTCAATAAACTAAGTAAGGAATGAGTTCAATAAACTAAGTAAGGGATGAGTTCAAAAAACTACGTAAGGAATGAGTTCAATAAACTAAGTAAGGAATGAGCTCAATCAACTAAGTAAGGGATGAGTCATTAAACTAAGTAAGGAATGAGTTCAATAAACTAAGTAAGGAATGAGTTCAATAAACTAAGTAAGGAATGAGTTCATTAAACTAAGTAAGGAATGAGTGCAATAAACTAAGTAAGGGAGGAGCTCAATAAACTAAGGGAGGAGTTCAATAAACTACGTAAGGAATGAGTTCAATAAACTAAGTAAGGAATGAGTTCAATAAACTAAGTAAGGAATGAGCTCAATCAACTAAGTAAGGGATGAGTTCATTAAACTAAGTAAGGAATGAGTTCAATAAACTAAGTAAGGGTGGGTTTAATAAACTAAGGGAGGAGTTCAATAAACTACGTAAGGAATGAGTTCAATAAACTAAGTAAGGAATGAGTTCAATAAACTAAGGGAGGAGTTCAATCAACTAAGTAAGGGATGAGTTCATTAAACTAAGTAAGGAATGAGTTCATTAAACTAAGTAAGGAATGAGTTCAATAAACTAAGTAAGGAATGAGTTCAATAAACTAAGTAAGGAATGAGTTCAATAAACTAAGTAAGGAATGAGTTCAATAAACTACGTAAGGAATGAGTTCATTAAACTAAGTAAGGAATGAGTTCAATAAACTAAGTAAGGGATGAGTTCAATAAACTAAATAAGGAATGAGTTCAATAAACTAAGTTAGGAATGAGTTTAATAAACTAAGTAAGGAATGAGTTCAATAAACTAAGTAAGGGATGAGTTCAATAAACTAAGTAAGGAATGAGTTCAATAAACTAAGTAAGGAATGAGTTTAATAAACTGAGTAAGGAATGAGTTCAATAAACTAAGTAAGGGATGAGTTCAATAAACTAAGTAAGGGATGAGTTCAACAAACTAAGTAAGGGATGAGTTCAATAAACTAAGTAAGGAATGAGTTCAATAAACTAAGTAAGGAATGAGTTCAATAAACTAAGTAAGGAATGAGTTCAATAAACTAAGTAAGGGATGAGTTCAATAAACTAAGTAAGGAATGAGTTCAATAAACTAAGTAAGGAATGAGTTCAATAAACTAAGTAAGGGATGAGTTCAATAAACTAAGGAATGAGTTCAATAAACTAAGTAAGGGATGAGTTCAATAAACTAAGTAAGGAATGAGTTCAATAAACTAAGGAATGAGTTCAATAAACTAAGGAATGAGTTCAATAAACTAAGTAAGGGATGAGTTCAATAAACTAAGTAAGGGATGAGTTCAATAAACTAAGGAATGAGTTCAATAAACTAAGGAATGAGTTCCAAAAACTAAGTAAGGGATGAGTTCAATAAACTAAGGAATGAGTTCAATAAACTAAGTAAGGAATGAGTTCAATAAACTAAGTAAGGAATGAGTTCAATAAACTACGTAAGGAATGAGTTCATTAAACTAAGTAAGGAATGAGTTCAATAAACTAAGTAAGGGATGAGTTCAATAAACTAAGTAAGGAATGAGTTCAATAAACTAAGTTAGGAATGAGTTTAATAAACTAAGTAAGGAATGAGTTCAATAAACTAAGTAAGGGAAGAGTTCAATAAACTAAGTAAGGAATGAGTTCAATAAACTACGTAAGGAATTAGTTTAATAAACTGAGTAAGGAATGAGTTTAATAAACTGAGTAAGGGATGAGTTCAATAAACTAAGTAAGGGATGAGTTCAATAAACTAAGTAAGGATGAGTTCAATAAACTAAGTAAGGAATGAGTTCAATAAACTAAGTAAGGAATGAGTTCAATAAACTAAGTAAGGAATGAGTTCAATAAACTAAGTAAGGAATGAGTTCAATAAACTAAGTAAGGGATGAGTTCAATAAACTAAGTAAGGGATGAGTTCAATAAACTAAGTAAGGGATGAGTTCAATAAACTAAGTAAGGAATGAGTTCAATAAACTAAGTAAGGAATGAGTTCAATAAACTAAGTAAGGAATGAGTTCAATAAACTAAGTAAGGGATGAGTTCAATAAACTAAGTAAGGGATGAGTTCAATAATCTAAGTAAGGAATGAGTTCATTAAACTAAGTAAGGGATGAGTTCAATAAACTAAGGAATGAGTTCAATAAACCAAGTAAGGGATGAGTTCAATAAACTAAGTAAGGAATGAGTTCAATAAACTAAGGAATGAGTTCAATAAACTAAGGAATGAGTTCAATAAACTAAGTAAGGGATGAGTTCAATAAACTAAGTAAGGGATGAGTTCAATAAACTAAGGAATGAGTTCAATAAACTAAGGAATGAGTTCAATAAACTAAGTAAGGGATGAGTTCAATAAACTAAGTAAGGAATGAGTTCAATAAACTAAGTAAGGAATGAGTTCAATAAACTAAGTAAGGAATGAGTTCAATAAACTAAGTAAGGAATGAGCTCAATCAACTAAGTAAGGGATGAGTCATTAAACTAAGTAAGGAATGAGTTCAATAAACTAAGTAAGGAATGAGTTCAATAAACTAAGTAAGGAATGAGTTCAATAAACTAAGTAAGGAATGAGTGCAATAAACTAAGTAAGGGAGGAGATCAATAAACTAAGGAATGAGTTCAATAAACTAAGTAAGGAATGAGTTCAATAAACTAAGTAAGGAATGAGTTCAATAAACTAAGTAAGGAATGAGCTCAATCAACTAAGTAAGGGATGAGTTCAATAAACTAAGTAAGGAATGAGTTCAATAAACTAAGTAAGGGTGGAGCTCAATAAACTAAGGGAGGAGTTCAATAAACTACGTAAGGAATGAGTTCAATAAACTAAGTAAGGAATGAGTTCAATAAACTAAGGGAGGAGTTCAATCAACTAAGTAAGGGATGAGTTCATTAAACTAAGTAAGGAATGAGTTCATTAAACTAAGTAAGGAATGAGTTCAATAAACTAAGTAAGGAATGAGTTCAATAAACTAAGTAAGGAATGAGTTCAATAAACTAAGTAAGGAATGAGTTCATTAAACTAAGTAAGGAATGAGTTCAATAAACTAAGGGAGGAGTTCAATAAACTAAGTAAGGGATGAGTTCAATAAACTAAGTAAGGAATGAGTTCAATAAACTAAGTAAGGAATGAGTTCAATAAACTAAGTAAGGAATGAGTTCAATAAACTAAGTAAGGAATGAGTTCAATAAACTAAGTAAGGAATGAGTTCAATAAACTAAGTAAGGAATGAGTTCAATAAACTAAGTAAGGAATGAGTTCAATAAACTAAGTAAGGGATGAGTTCAAAAAACTACGTAAGGAATGAGTTCAATAAACTAAGTAAGGAATGAGCTCAATCAACTAAGTAAGGGATGAGTCATTAAACTAAGTAAGGAATGAGTTCAATAAACTAAGTAAGGAATGAGTTCAATAAACTAAGTAAGGAATGAGTTCATTAAACTAAGTAAGGAATGAGTGCAATAAACCAAGTAAGGGAGGAGCTCAATAAACTAAGGGAGGAGTTCAATAAACTACGTAAGGAATGAGTTCAATAAACTAAGTAAGGAATGAGTTCAATAAACTAAGTAAGGAATGAGCTCAATCAACTAAGTAAGGGATGAGTTCATTAAACTAAGTAAGGAATGAGTTCAATAAACTAAGTAAGGGTGGAGCTCAATAAACTAAGGGAGGAGTTCAATAAACTACGTAAGGAATGAGTTCAATAAACTAAGTAAGGAATGAGTTCAATAAACTAAGGGAGGAGTTCAATCAACTAAGTAAGGGATGAGTTCATTAAACTAAGTAAGGAATGAGTTCATTAAACTAAGTAAGGAATGAGTTCAATAAACTAAGTAAGGAATGAGTTCAATAAACTAAGTAAGGAATGAGTTCAATAAACTAAGTAAGGAATGAGTTCAATAAACTAAGTAAGGAATGAGTTCAATAAACTAAGTAAGGAATGAGTTCAATAAACTAAGTAAGGGATGAGTTCAATAAACTAAGTAAGGAATGAGTTCAATAAACTAAGTTAGGAATGAGTTTAATAAACTAAGTAAGGAATGAGTTCAATAAACTAAGTAAGGGAAGAGTTCAATAAACTAAGTAAGGAATGAGTTCAATAAACTAAGTAAGGAATGAGTTTAATAAACTAAGTTAGGAATGAGTTTAATAAACTGAGTAAGGAATGAGTTCAATAAACTAAATAAGGAATGAGTTCAATAAACTAAGTAAGGAATGCGTTCAATAAACTAAGTAAGGAATGAGTTTAATAAACTAAGTTAGGAATGAGTTTAATAAACTGAGTAAGGGATGAGTTCAATAAACTAAGTAAGGAATGAGTTCAATAAACTAAGTAAGGAATGAGTTCAATAAACTAAGTAAGGAATGAGTTCAATAAACTAAGTAAGGAATGAGCTCAATCAACTAAGTAAGGGATGAGTTCAATAAACTAAGTAAGGAATGAGTTCAATAAACTAAGTAAGGAATGAGTTCAATAAACTAAGTAAGGAATGAGTTCAATAAACTAAGTAAGGAATGAGTTCAATAAACTAAGTAAGGGATGAGTTCAATAAACTAAGTAAGGGATGAGTTCAATAAACTAAGTAAGGGATGAGTTCAATAAACTAAGTAAGGAATGAGTTCAATAAACTAAGTAAGGAATGAGTTCAATAAACTAAGTAAGGGATGAGTTCAATAAACTAAGTAAGGAATGAGTTCAATAAACTAAGTAAGGAATGAGTTCAATAAACTAAGTAAGGAATGAGTTCAATAAACTAAGTAAGGGATGAGTTCAATAAACTAAGTAAGGGATGAGTTCAATAAACTAAGTAAGGAATGAGTTCAATAAACTAAGTAAGGAATGAGTTCAATAAACTAAGTAAGGAATGAGTTCAATAAACTAAGTAAGGAATGAGTTCAATTAACAAAGTAAGGAATGAGTTCAATAAACTAAGTAAGGGATGAGTTCAATAAACTAAGTAAGGGATGAGTTCAATAAACTAAGTAAGGAATGAGTTCATTAAACTAAGATAGGGATGAGTTCAATAAACTAAGGAATGAGTTCAATAAACCAAGTAAGGGATGAGTTCAATAAACTAAGGAATGAGTTCAATAAACTAAGTAAGGGATGAGTTCAATAAAGTAAGGGATGAGTTCAATAAACTAAGGAATGAGTTCAATAAACTAAGGAATGAGTTCAATAAACTAAGTAAGGGATGAGTTCAATAAACTAAGTAAGGAATGAGTTCAATAAACTAAGTAAGGGATGAGTTCAATAAACTAAGTAAGGGAGGAGCTCAATCAACTAAGTAAGGGATGAGTTCAAAAAACTACGTAAGGAATGAGTTCAATAAACTAAGTAAGGAATGAGTTCAATAAACTAAGTAAGGAATGAGCTCAATCAACTAAGTAAGGGATGAGTCATTAAACTAAGTAAGGAATGAGTTCAATAAACTAAGTAAGGAATGAGTTGAATAAACTAAGTAAGGAATGAGTTCATTAAACTAAGTAAGGAATGAGTGCAATAAACTAAGTAAGGGAGGAGCTCAATAAACTAAGGGAGGAGTTCAATAAACTACGTAAGGAATGAGTTCAATAAACTAAGTAAGGAATGAGTTCAATAAACTAAGTAAGGAATGAGCTCAATCAACTAAGTAAGGGATGAGTTCATTAAACTAAGTAAGGAATGAGTTCAATAAACTAAGTAAGGGTGGAGCTCAATAAACTAAGGGAGGAGTTCAATAAACTACGTAAGGAATGAGTTCAATAAACTAAGTAAGGAATGAGTTCAATAAACTAAGGGAGGAGTTCAATCAACTAAGTAAGGGATGAGTTCATTAAACTAAGTAAGGAATGAGTTCATTAAACTAAGTAAGGAATGAGTTCAATAAACTAAGTAAGGTATGAGTTCAATAAACTAAGTAAGGAATGAGTTCAATAAACTAAGTAAGGAATGAGTTCAATAAACTAAGTAAGGAATGAGTTCAATAAACTAAGTAAGGAATGAGTTCAATAAACTACGTAAGGAATGAGTTCATTAAACTAAGTAAGGAATGAGTTCAATAAACTAAGTAAGGAATGAGTTCAATAAACTAAGTAAGGAATGAGTTCAATAAACTAAGTTAGGAATGAGTTTAATAAACTAAGTAAGGAATGATTTCAATAAACTAAGTAAGGGAAGAGTTCAATAAACTAAGTAAGGAATGAGTTCAATAAACTAAGTAAGGAATGAGTTTAATAAACTAAGTTAGGAATGAGTTTAATAAACTGAGTAAGGAATGAGTTCAATAAACTAAATAAGGAATGAGTTCAATAAATTAAGTAAGGGAGGAGCTCAATAAACTAAGGGAGGAGTTCAATAAACTAAGTAATGGAGGAGCTCAATAAACTAAGGGAGGAGTTCAATAAACTACGTAAGGAATGAGTTCAATAAACTAAGTAAGGGATGAGTTCAATAAACTAAGTAAGGGAGAAGTATTATAAGACATACTTTTATCTTGCTATGGATTTAGTGGAAAACAGTTTTATTATCAACAAAATATGCTCTCCAGATATTCGATCTGTTTTATGTCAATTAGTCCTGTTTTATGTCAATTAGTCCTGTTTTATGTCAATTAGTCCTGTTTTTTGTCAATTAGTCCTGTTGTATGTCAATTAGTCCTGTTGTATGTCAATTAGTCCTGTTTTATTTCAATTAGTCCTGTTTTATATCAATTAGTCCTGTTTTATATCAATTAGTCCTGTTGTATGCCAATTAGTCCTGTTTTATGTCAGTTAGTCCTGTTTTATGTCAGTTAGTCCTGTTGTATGTCAACCAATCTTGTTGTATGTCAAGCAGTCAAGTTAAATGGTGCAGTAACATAGAAAGTCACCACTACATTGACAAGCACTCTCTAGACGTTCTTAAATGTTTATTGTAATCGTTATTAAATGTGTTCTGAGGGTGTGAATAGCTATGTATAGCATGGTCAAGGGGAGATATTCGGTGGTTGACTGGTGATAGAATGAGTTCAGGAAATACGTGCCTGGGTGCGTGTGTAGTGAGCATTGATGTCAAGTTAGTGTAGTAGTGAGCTGTGATACTAGCAGTTGATGCCAAGTTAGTGTAGTAGTGAGCTGTGATACTAGCAGTTGATGTCAAGTTAGTGTAGTATTGAGCTGTGATACTAGCAGTTGATGTCAAGTTAGTGTAGTAGTGAGCTGTGATACTAGCAGTTGATGTCAAGTTAGTGTAGTAGTGAGCTGTGATACTATCAGTTGATGTCAAGTTAGTGTAGTATTGAGCTGTGATACTAGCGGTTGATGTCATGTTAGTGTAGTAGTGAGCTGTGATACTATCAGTTGATGTCAAGTTAGTGTAGTATTGAGCTGTGATAATAGCAGTAGATGTCAAGTTACTGTAGTATTGAGCTGTGATAATAGCAGTAGATGTCTAGTTAGTGTCGTAGTGAGCTATTATACTAGCTGTATTGTAAAATAGTGTAGTAGTGAGAATGTGTACTAGCACCAGATGTCAAATTAGTGTAGTAGAAATCTGTGGTACTAGCAGTTGATGTCTAGTTAATTTAGTATCGAGCTGTGATACCAGCAGTTGATGTCTAGTTAGTTTGGTATCGAGCTGTGATACAAGCAGTTGATGTCTAGTTAGTTTAGTATCGAGCTGTGATACCAGCAGTTGATGCCAAGTTAGTGTAGTAGTGTCCGCGTGTATTAGAAGATATTAGCAGTGGTAAGCTGCACTAGAAGATATGCTTATGATGGAATAAAAGATATTGCCAGGTGTAGGAGAGGATTAAAGAGAGTTGTTATAAATGTATACAAAAATTGTCAACAAGACAATGACAGAGGACCAAAAACATACATCTGAAATATAAAAAAGTGATTTAATAAACATTCCTTTTCATTAAATAGCCATAAATATCTATGACGGTTTTTTTCAGGCTCGCCAAATGTTACATTTAAAGTTAAGATGTAACCTACTGTTAGGCTGACAGCATTTGTTACGTTCAAATTAGACAGGCTAGTCAACTTTGCTACAAAATTAATATAAGAGAACACACGCTTTGCAGCTTTCAATATAAAAACACTAATAACAAGCACTTATCTAAAGAGTTGACGGATTTTGATTGTCCACACCGCACTACATATATCTAACCCTGTGCAACAGTTGGCACGCAGTCTAATCAGCCGGCACGCGACTAAAATATCACTTCCCTTTAATTCTAATTACAGTCTCGATACTTAGATATAAATAAATAAGTGTTTTTTTTTTTTGTAGAAGTTTGGGCACGCGGTACCAAATATGTTTGCCTCCACTGAAATAAATCATTGATGTACAATGTTGGTCAATATTGTTATTAATTATTAGAAACAAGGATCAGTAATGTTGTTATTCAATGTTATTGATGACCTAAAACAGTTATCAATTATTTTCTATTCTTGCATTTTAAATAACTCAATCAGTGATCAATAATATTGTTTTGCGAATGTTTATCGATAAATTAAAAAAGTGATTCAAAATGTCTCTCCTTAATGTCATTATTTATCTCGAACAGTAATCATTGTCGTTCATATTCATAGGTGAACTAAAGCATTGATCCATGTTGTCCATATTTATTGATGAACTAAGTCATTGTTCAATGTGTTGTTATTGCTAAACTAAATCATTAGTCAAAGGTGTCAATTGATTTTGGTGAACTAAATTGATGGTCAATGATGTTCATTGTTACAGGTAAACTAAATAATTGGCTCATGTAGTCTTTTATATTAATGAACTAAATAATTTATCTATGTTATCCATTGTTATTGATGAACTGGTCACATTTGTTCAAATTTATCGGTGAACTAAATCATTAGTCCATTATGTTCATCGTTATTGGTGAACTAAATCATTGTTCAATGTTTTATCCATTGTTTTTGGTGAACTAAATCATTGGTCAGTGTAGCCCATTGTTATTGGTGAACTAAATCATTGGTTGAAAATGTTATTTTCCTTGTGTAATTGATAATTATATACAGTGATTAGTAGAGTTGTTATTAACTATCTAAATATGTGATCAGTAATGTTGCTTTAACCCTCAAAGTGTCCGTTGCGACCAAAAATTTCAATAATTATTTTGAGAAAATATAACAGATAATTTTAGCTTTTCTTTCTTTAGTCCAGCTTTCAATCTTTACCTGTGGATCGTGAAAACCAAAAATTTTTCTTGTTGAGTCACGAAAGGCTTGAATAATTAGCTTAGTGTCAAATAAGGACTAATAACTGCACTACCTGTCTGACCATTTCTTCTGTTACATCAAAGATTCCTTTGTCTGGAAACGGTAACAATTCTTTTTCCAACAAAACCCATCTGAAATCTTCAAAAAAGAGTTTTAAAAGGTTATTAACACATTAAAAAGTTCACTTAGCCCTAATGGACGAAGTGTAGAATTTAACTTTTTCTATAACCACGGCCCAGCCACCTTTACTCCCACAACTTAAGGCAGGTACACATTTAAAGCTGGGTGGACTTGTAGGACTTAAACCAACTTTCACTGGAACCTAGAAAAATTCTCACCGATAATCGAACCCATTACTTTCTGCAGCGTTCAATATATAAGTTGGGTTTAGTATTAGTATGTTCAAATAAATTTCAAATTTAAGTAAAGAATAGTCAACAGTGAAATATTGGAGAAGTATTAATCGTTTAGAAAATATATTTATTTAATGACAAGTCTATTGTTTTGGACTGAGAGAAGACATTGGATTTTCCCATTTTCCGAATGTTGAACAAATGCGATAGGTATCTTAACAATTGGTTTTATCAGATGGTTAATATTTAATGATAATGGGCTTTTGTGTGTAAAGGATTATGTGCTAACTTGAAATTACAAAAGCAGCTGATGGAGCTTAAGACTAAAATTTTTTTTTCATTGCAATACATTAAAGGGTGCAATACAGTCAATTGAAAAACAACCTGTTTTTGGGATATTAATTTTTTTATTACCAGAATTTCAGCATTTACTATACAGAAGCTTTTGTCGACATATGAGTCTAAAAGTAACGTTCAATAAGACGCCCTCACAAAGCCAATATTTGCAAATGTCAACGTTTTACATGTTAATCTGAATGATTAAGTTTGTAAAACTATGAGAAACAAAAACTCGCTCATTCAATTAGTTACAAGTGTCAAGAACAGCTAGACTCCCTTTTCTGTCAACTTACGCAGTTTATTTAAGACAAATGTATAAAAGGGTTCAAAGTATCACTGTGCTTCATCAACATGTTTGGAGCTGGACGATGAATACAGATCGTAGATCAAGCATGCAGTCATAGAATGTCTGTGAAGGCCTGAAGTTGTGCAGTCTTTAAATGTCTGTGAAGGCCTGAAGTTGTGCAGTCATAGAATGGCTGTGAAGGCCTGAAGTTGTGCAGACTTTAAATGTCTGTGAAGGCCTGAAGTTGTGCAGTCTTTAAATGTCTGTGAAGGCCTGAAGTTGTGCAGTCATAGAATGGCTGTGAAGGCCTGAAGTTGTGCAGTCATAGAATGGCTGTGAAGGCCTGAAGTTGTGCAGTCATAGAATGGCTGTGAAGGCCTGAAGTTGTGCAGTCTTTAAATGTCTGTGAAGGCCTGAAGTTGTGCCGTCATAGAATGGCTGTGAAGGCCTGAAGTTGTGCCGTCATAGAATGGCTGTGAAGGCCTGAAGTTGTGCAGTCATAGAATGGCTGTGAAGGCCTGAAGTTGTGCAGTCATAGGCTGTGAAGGCCTGAAGTTGTGCAGTCATAGAATGGCTGTGAAGGCCTGAAGTTGTGCAGTCATAGAATGTCTGTGAAGGCCTGAAGTTGTGCAGTCATAGAATGGCTGTGAAGGCCTGAAGTTGTGCAGTCATAGAATGGCTGTGAAGGCCTGAAGTTGTGCAGTCATAGAATGGCTGTGAAGGCCTGAAGTTGTGCAGTCATAGAATGGCTGTGAAGGCCTGAAGTTGTGCAGTCATAGAATGTCTGTGAAGGCCTGAAGTTGTGCAGTCATAGAATGTCTGTGAAGGCCTGAAGTTGTGCAGTCATAGAATGGCTGTGAAGGCCTGAAGTTGTGCAGTCTTTAAATGTCTGTGAAGGCCTGAAGTTGTGCAGTCATAGATTGGCTGTGAAGGCCTGAAGTTGTGCAGTCATAGAATGGCTGTGAAGGCCTGAAGTTGTGCAGTCTTTAAATGTCTGTGAAGGCCTGAAGTTGTGCAGTCATAGAATGGCTGTGAAGGCCTAAACTTGGACTGTCGTATCCCACGTGCGTGCCAAATATAATAACACAACACAACTCCTTAAAGTATAAGAGAATTATCAACTGAACTTTAATACGCAATATTTACAGATGAGAATCCACATTTAAATAGAATGAAATGATAAAGAATTGAGGAGTTCACCAATAATAACATCTCCATGAATACATTACTCCACATGTGTCTAACTGTATGAACTAATAATCCACTACATGAGCTCTCTAACAACCGTTACTCTTCCCTGCACTATCATCCTTTGTGCTTTTGCGCTCCTTATTCCTTCTTCTCTTAAGACCACCCACGCTTGTTTTTAGCTATCTAGAATATTTGCTGGGATGTATTTCTTACATGTATGTAGCATGGTTGTTAGTATCGAAGTATCGGTATCGGCCAAGACAGTATCGGCGATAATTTTTCATTATTGGTTGCTGTATTGCCGATTCTTTTTGTATCAAATATTGATTTGTGTATCGCCGATTTATTTTAAACGAAAAATTTTCGATAATCGATACCAATACTTTTCTGTTGCCACTATTAGCTAATTTCAGAATAACAATTGCGATTTTAATACATTGTTTCAAAAGTATTTTTCATAAATTCAATCACTACTTGTAATGATAACCATCAACCCTACCACTATTAATACCACCCACCTCCCCAACAAGACAACTTGGATCACAAGGCTGAAGTTGAACAAACATTAAAGCATGCTTGAAGTGCACTGAGTGCAGTTTCCACTCAACTTACTCGGCAGGGTGGTGCAGCTTCAATACAGTCAGCAGTACAGTTTTACTGCACGGCGGCAGAAACGGCTTAATAGTAAAAGTTCTGCTGAAGTAGACAGATATCTTGAAGATAACTCATCAGAAATGCTGTCATTAGCACACTACCCAACCTACACAAGCATTAGGAAACTATATTGCTGAGTTGATCGGCTAGTGCTGAGTTGAGCGCCTGTTTTCATTAGGTGGGCGTATTTTTATGCCATTACTTTCTAGGCTAAGTAATGATCATTTTGAAATGATGGTCTTCTTACGTGCTGCCAAGTGGTGAAATAGTAAAGAAAAGTTCCCTTAGCCCTGACGGGCCATTGGGGATTCATCTGTTTCTATAACCTCGGCATATGAAGGGATTGTGTGGTTAGCACAACGCCCAGCCGCCTTTACTTCCCCAGCTTAAAGTCGGGTACATATTTAAAACTGGGTGAACTTGTGGAAAAATTCCCATTGTTCTCACCGAGGATAGAACCCATGACTCTGAATTCGACAGTCGAGTATCTACACCACTCGGCCATCCGCCAAGTACTAAAGTGATTAGCATTAAAATTGTGCTTTACATTGTAATTTATTGTTTTTACTCTTTTTTTTAAACTTGAAAAACTTGCACTCATTATATTTTAAATAAAAATAGTTTGTTGTTCTCAAAAGTATCGATATTGTGTTGGTATCGATTTTGGCAATACATTTTTACTTGAATATTTGTATTGCTGATACCATTTTCATGAAGTATTGGTATCGGTATTGACGATACAATTTAAGAGTATTGTTAACAGCCCTGGTATGTAGCTACACAAATTGTTTACTTCATATGGCCCTACTTGTATGTAGTTACACAGAATGTGTACTTCATATGGTCCGTACTAGTATTTAGTTACTTATCATGCTTGCTGGGATGTATCCCTTACATGTATGTAGTTTCACAGAATGCACACTTCTTTCTTATGGCCCTTACCTGTATTTAGTTACCCAGAATGTTTGCTGGGATGTATCTCTTGCATGCATGTAGTTAGACAGAATGTTTACTTCATATGACCCCTACATTATGTAGTTACACACTTCATATGGCCCCCTTGTTGTATGTAGTTACACAGAATGTTTACTTCATATGACCCCTACATTATGTAGTTACACAGAAAGTGTACTTTATATGGCCCCTTGTTGTATGTAGTTACACAGAATGATTACTTCATATGACCCCTATTTGTATGTAGTTACCTAGAATGTGTGCTGGGATGTGACCAGATGGAGGAAATTTATCATTTCCATAAATGTATTTCAGTTTTCTACGAGCGTACGCGTGAAGTTGTTCATACAAGGGACGAATCTGTTCCCATAGTAACTCAATATCTTCTATAAATGTAGGTGTCTCATACCAGGATCTCCAATATTCACCGGTGTCATTATAACCTGCGATGATTTCAAATAAACAAATTAAAAACTGTAACATTTTCTTAATCCTTATTTAAAGAATTATCTTCCTGTATATAAACATTAACTTCAGTATGTATGATCACAAATGTGTTTGCTAATATTTATTTCATAGTTTTGACAACATGCATATTTCTAACAAAAAAAAATGTGTCCTCAAAATCAATACCACCTAAAACAAGTGTATACCCTTTTGGGGTGTAGTTTTTTTTTCTTCTGTATGCATGCCAGACACGCATCACCGCTGCCTGAAAAGCCTTTGTGGCAGGCACACAGCACCCTGTCATGCTGGCAGTGGTGGCGTTAAAAATAAATTAATTTTAATTAGCCTGTTTATATTTGTACGATTAAGAAAAAACTTCAGTTTATATTTGTAGGTATAAGAAGAAACTTCAGTTTATATTTGTAGGTTTAAGAAGAAACTTCAGTTTATATTTGTAGATTCAGCATTAAATGGTAGCATTTAAAAACATGGGAGAATAGACATGTGAATGTAAATGTTCTGTCAAATATATTCTATATTTTCACCCAGTATCCTGTGAGCTTCATTCATTAACTCTACATATTCTGGATACAGATGTTTCATTTTTTTGCCAGTAGCGTCTCTCCAGTCCTTCCAATCAGTTTTCATTTCATCAAAATCATTTAAATTTCCCAAATCTAAACAGAAAATGAAAAAGCTGAAGAATTATAATGTAAATATATGATACAACTTCGGATGATAGCGTACAATTTAATTTCAAGTTGTAAACATAGTCCTTACTTTAGATGTTAACATTCAGTATTACTTCAGAAGCTAACATACAATATTACTTCAGAAGCTAACATACACATACGTCCTAACTTTAGACGTTAACATACAGTATTATGTCAGATGCAAACTTACAGTATTACTTCAGATGCTAACATACACATACTTCCTAACTTTAGATGTTAACATCAGGAGTGGGGTGTCGGAGTTCCAGAACCATCTAGCATTTTCTCACATACAAAATTCATTCAAAATGATTTAAAATTTCAGTGTCGATGAAAATTTTGTGTGTTGATTTGAAGTCAAAGGAAAGATAAATAACTAAATGCTCCAAAAAAATTTGACGAACAGTTATATATATATATATATATAAGGCCCGGTTTAACCACTAGGCAGGACTAGGCGGCCGCCTAGGGCGGCAAAAATTCTGGGGCGGCAGCCGTGGTAGTAAAAGACGTAAAAATATAAATATTAAAACAATTGAAGTCCTTTAGTAATACATGGATTGAATAATATTTTAGTGCTAAGAGTTTATTAATATTGAAATTCTTAATATATTTCTCTAAATAAAAGGACAAAACGTCATATTAGATATTAAAATAATCTGGTTTTATAAAAGAAATCAGAAAACAACGCGAGTTGTCGAACGTTGTTGAATGCGTCATACTTTCTATGACATATTTGTGAATTCCACAAACGCGACACATCTATCTATAATTATAGGATTGCGTCTTGCAGGCTGCAGCTGTTGTCCCGCATGGTTGGGCGAAGAAAAATTCTGGCTTCTGCTAGTGATGCTAAGTACTTTTCAATAATTCTAGATTGCACACCAGATGCTGGTCATGTTGAACGAATGACCATGATCATTCGCTTTGTGGATGTGATTTCAAATCCAGAAAATGACACTGCGGCACCATCATCTGTAAAGGAACATTTCTTGGGTTTTGTGCCTCTAAAAGAGACAACTGGTGCTGGCATGACTGTTACTATTCTTAAGCAGTTAGAAAAGATGTCTTTATCTATCGAACATTTACGCGGTCAATGCTATGACAATGGCAGCAATTTAAAGGGAAAAGCCAATGGTGTTCAAAGAAGAATTTTAGATGTCAATCCACGAGCATTGTTTGTTCCTTGCAGTGCACATGCCTTGAATTTGACTGTAAATGATGCCGCTAAATGTTGCTTAGAAGCAACAACCTCCTTTGATCTACGTGTTTATACATTCTTTTCTGCATCAACTCGCCGTTGGGAAATTTTAACTCGACATGTTTCTAATCTCACTGTTAAACCACTGAGTGAAACAAGATGGGAAAGTCAAACTGATGCTTTAAAACCTCTTCGTTATCAGCTTGGTGATATCTACGATGCTCTGGCAGAAATTGCGAATGACACAAATTTAACAGGAGCATCTGGTATTACATCACAAACAGATGCGCGGGTTATTGCAAAAGCCATTTTTAGTTTTAAGTTTGTCGTTTCTCTGGTTGTATGGTATGACGTGTTGTTTGAGATCAACATGAGTAGTGAACAACTTCAAAAAAAAAAAGAATTAGATATACATGGCGCCATCAATCATCTGCCTGAAACAAAGAAGTTTCTCGTAAACCGCAGAAATAACACAGAGTATGAGAAAACACTGGTAAATGCAGCTGAAATCGCAGTCAATTTAGAGATACCAGCACTTTTCGAACCCGAACCAACCCGCATCAGAAGAAACTATTTCCATATGAAGGAGATGACGACGAACCCATTAATGATTCAAAAGACAAATTCAAAGTAAACTTTTACTTCGCTGTTCTTGACACGGCCATACAATCGGTTGATGAAAGGTTCACTCTGATGCAAAATATTAGTTTGGTGTTTGGTTTCCTGTAGATGTTCATAGTTTACAAAATAAAACTAGCAGGGAAATTACGGAACATTGAATCTTGAGAAAGCTTTGCGACATGGAGACTCCAAAGATATTGACGCATTTGATCTAAGCAGTGAACTGAGAGCCGTTTCAAGACGAGTTGCAAGGTGTGCATCGCCACGTGATGTACTAAACTTTATATTGAAAAATAATCTAACAGATAATGTTCCCAACACTGTCATAGCTCTCCGAATCCTCTTGACACTTCCAGTTTCTGTTGCCAGTGGTGAGCGAAGCTTCTCAAAACTCAAACTGATAAAGACATATTTGAGAACGTCCATGCTACAAGAAAGACTTGTCGGATTAGCTACTGTGTCAATCGAACATGATATTGCTAGAGACATTGATCTGGCGGAACTCGTTTCGACATTTTCTAAAGCAAAAGCGCGAAAAATAAAGTTTTGAAATTTAATTATAGATTTATTTTATTGGCCTACGATTGTAGCCTAAAGCCATAAAACACAATTATACATGACATTGTATTGATTGTAGCCTATAGCCATAAAACACAATTATACATGACATTGTAGAGATTGTAGCCTATAGCCATAAAACACAATTATACATGACATTGTAGAGATTGTAGCCTATAGCCATAAAACACAATTATACATGACATTGTAAAGATTGTAGCCTATAGCCATAAAACAGTAAAACACAATTACACATGACATTGTAGAGATTGTAACCTATAGCCATAAAACACAATTATACATGACATTGTATTGATTGTAGCCTATAGCCATAAAACACAATTATACATGACATTGTATTGATTGTAGCCTATAGCCATAAAACACAATTATACATGACATTGTAGAGCTTGTAGCCTATAGCCATAAAACACAATTATACATGACATTGTAGAGATTGTAGCCTATAGCCATAAAACACAATTATACATGACATTGTATTGATTGTAGCCTATAGCCATAAAACACAATTATACATGACATTGTATTGATTGTAGCCTATAGCCATAAAACACAATTATACATGACGTTGTATTGATTGTAGCCTATAGCCATAAAACAGTAAAACACAATTACACATGACATTGTAGAGATTGTAGCCTATAGCCATAAAACACAATTATACATGACATTGTAGAGATTGTAGCCTATAGCCATAAAACAGTAAAACACAATTACACATGACATTGTAGAGATTGTAACCTATAGCCATAAAACACAATTATACATGACATTGTATTGATTGTAGCCTATAGCCATAAAACACAATTATACATGACATTGTATTGATTGTAGCCTATAGCCATAAAACACAATTATACATGACATTGTAGAGCTTGTAGCCTATAGCCATAAAACACAATTATACATGACATTGTAGAGATTGTAGCCTATAGCCATAAAACAGTAAAACACAATTACACATGACATTGTAGAGATTGTAGCCTATAGCCATAAAACACAATTATACATGACATTGTATTGATTGTAGCCTATAGCCATAAAACACAATTATACATGACATTGTATTGATTGTAGCCTATAGCCATAAAACACAATTATACATGACGTTGTATTGATTGTAGCCTATAGCCATAAAACACAATTATACATGACATTGTAGAGATTGTAGCCTATAGCCATAAAACACAATTATACATGGCATTGTAGAGATTCCGTTGCAACTTAAATAGTTATTGAAGCAAACGACATCATAGTTTTACTTTGTGAAAGCTATAATATTACTTTAAATATTAGTTCTTTTAGTTGCCTTTAGTAGGGGGGGCGGAGTGCGACAGGTTCGCCTAGGGCGGCAAATACTCTGGCGCCGGCCCTGATATATATATACATAATCGGATAATATATACGGTGGTTCGACAGACCTACACACCGTGCGGTGTAAAGTATGCTCATGGCAATAAAAGCCGCATGTTTGTACGTTAAAAATACACGGCACCGTAAGGGTTGAAAGCTTACATCGCTAAAAAAAAAGTCTGAGTTCTACGTCACACCTTTGCGGAGTTAAAAAAAAACAGTGCGTGTCATCGACCGTATTTATAAAATAGAATGGGGAATTCCAAAATTATAGAAACTAAAAAGAGACAATGTATGTTAAATGAGAGTATGTTTGGTGAGCATTTTGTTCATCAAATGAATCTTTCTTGAATAAAAATGAAATGCTGCGGAATTCTAAACACAACAAGGATTTCTTATTAATGAATTAAGATTTTTAAATGATATGGAGTAGTGTGCGCAAATTATGTTTAATAGTCGGGGGTTGTTTTTGTTAAGCTTCTGTACCCATAATGAGGATTATTTTCTTTGGGATGAATTATATAAAAAGCTATTTTTTGTACATAGACTGATTGTTAACGCGCTCAAATATATATTACCGAGTTGGTTGGGATAGGTGTGGGAATAAACCAAATGGTTGCAGAAAGGGGGGGGGTGAAGCAGACGATTCAAGTTTAAACACCGCTAAATTTTTAACCTCACGTCTCTCTTTTTTTTAAATACGTCATGTTAAACATGATAAATTATAAATTTATAAAAAAAAGAACTGTTGGAATGGGGGTGTAGGGTTGGGAAAGGAGTTTTTAACGGGGGTGGGGAAGAGGTAGGGAGAGGTGTCACGTGGTATTGTTAACAGGGTGAACATGCAGTTATACTAAATGCCCTTTTTTGTAATTTTGTACATTGAGACCCACTGCGATTCGGGCATGTCTTGAGTGGAAGGGGGTTGGCGGGCGGGGGAGGGATGGAGGGAAGGATGGGTGTGGGGCTAAGTGAAAGAGAATTGATACATTATTAAAAAAAAATAACTATTGAGAAAGAGTCCTTTAAAATATCATGAATGAATTAAGATTGGTCAATGATATGGTGTTGAGAGCGCGTCACCATTTTCAACTCCAACTGCGTACCAAATAGCCGGTCCGGGTACCGGGCCTGTTCAGCTAGTATATATATAACGCAACTTCGACAACGACGGCGCGCAGGACTATTTATCGAATACCTGGGTTCAGTCACAGCAAGCATTCGACACCACGATATATATATAAATATATATTTCTCTTCTTTGCCCAACCTTGCAAGACAACGGCAGCAGCCTGCAAGAATTCCCGAATAATTCCCGAATACGTCACAGAAAGCAAGACGCGTTCGACAACTCAAGTTGTTTTCTAATTTATTTTATAAAATCGGATTATTCTAATTTCTCATTTATCCCCAGTCGCGGTAAATTATTTAGCCGTTTAACCGCGTAAAATGAGGGAATGCTGTACATAAAATAGAATCTGTCAACTGATTATTGTAGAATAAAATAAAAACACATTTAATAATACAATTATGTGTGAAGAATAAAGTAATATTGAACTAATTTCCAATTTTAGAATTCAAAAAATGGTGTATAAATATTGGGGTGATAAAAACTTTTTTTAATGAAACCACTTGCAATCGAGGAATTTTTATGTGTAATTTAAGAATATAAATTGCATTTTTCATTTTTTTTTTTTTTAATTTCCCCAATCTGTGTGAATGTTGAAGAAAAAAGTGAAAAAATATTTTTTTTTTAGAAAGGACATATTTTGTAGCTTAATTCAAAAGAGTAATAATAATAACCAATCAACTTTTATTAACAAATAAGATACAGAACAGTTAGTACTCTGTACAAAATGTACAAGAAATCTTTTTAAAAAATTTGTCTTATTAACTTCAGAATCAAAAATTTAAATGTTCTCGATTTCGCATGAAGTTGCTCCATCGCACATGAGTTCCATCTTGCCTGGTGTAAATTTGGTAGTTTCTTCCAGCTGATGCGAGGCCAACGTAAAGTTGTTTTTGCAATGACGATATGCTGACAATTCATATAAGAACTTGAAATCATCTCGCCATCCAGGGTTCTCGCCTATGCTAATATCATCTGTCGCAACGAGGCGGTAATCAGATAGTTTTGAAGGAATAGTTGAGTTCTGGTTTGCTCGTATATATATAATTCTCTTTTTCGCACAACCTTGCGGGACAACGGCGGCCTGCAAGGCGCAATCATATATATATATATATATATATATATATATATATATATATATATATATATATTCGTGTAGATTGATTTGTCGCGTTTGTGGAAATCCTGAATACGTCAAAACAAACAAGACGCGTTCAACAACTCGCGTTGTTTTCTGATTTCTTTTATAAAACCAGATTAATTTAATTACTAATATGACATTTTGTCGTTTTATTTAGTGAAATATATTAAGCAATCTGAGCACAATGGTGGCTGTACAATATTATTTCATGTCTAGACAGATCCAGTAATTTTAAAAACAGTGTTATCTGGTCGTAATCATGATTTTATGTGTGCTCTAGCTAAGAAACTATTTCATTTATCCCCCGTCGCGGTAAATTCTGTAGCCGTTTGACCACGGTAAATGAGGGAATGCAGTACATAAAATAACATTAGCATGTCAACTATATAACACATTTAATAATACAATTATGTGTGAAGAATTAAGCAATATTGAACTATTTTTCAATTTTAGAATTTAAAAAAAAAAATGGTGTATGAATATAGATAAGATGTAAAAATGCTATGGAGGCCAGCGCTACCATTAGGCTACAAAGTGGGTCAAGAGAACACATTCAACGCTGAAGTGTAGACAATAAAATATTAGATATGGTGAAATCTTTTGTTTTGATTTCTTTGTGCTGCTGTTTTGGGGAAAATCCCGATTAAGTAAATTATAAATATGTATGGTGCATTACAAACAAATGTTAACTGTCCCAAAATATGTACGCATTACAAAAAATAATAACATCTATCTGTACTGAATAGTATCAAAATAACTCTATAGTGTGCTGGGGGGAGTAGTGGAATGAGGCAGACTAAAAATAAGAAGAAATGCCAATTAAAACGCCCACCCCCCCGGAAATATGTTTGTTAGAAACTGAATGAAAAAAATTACAATTCAAAGAAAAAAATCCCGATCTTAAAAAAGGCATTAAAATATATCTAACCAATGAAGAGAAATCAAGGCATCCAAAGAATTAACTAAAAATCTTTAAAACAATAAAATAAAAAACAAGTTGCTGAAAGGTTCAAGATAGTGACAATAAAGTCTGCACATGATAGGTCAAAGTTCAACTTTGCTTACCATGTATGTCTGCCAGTTATTTTGTTTGATCGCTTATTTAAACAAGCAATTAAGCCTGTTCCATTCTGGACACAGGACGTGTTAGAGCATTTTCGTATTATGTATCAGTACGTATGCTATCTTTCAGTAAATATTTGTAAATTTTGGAAATGTTTATAAATTCAATTGTGTAATGCATATATCTGTAAAAAAAAAATTATAAAGACGTTTCTTTATATTTGAAAAAAAAATTATTGTCTCTTAAATCTAACTACAAGTGGTTTGTGGTTACTGAAATAGGACTCATAATTGAAAACATTCGAAATTATAGTCATTTAATCGTCCGAAAACTCCGTCAATTGTTGCATAGCTCTGATACTTTCAATTAAACTCAGAACACAAGCTTACTATTTCATTTGATGAGTTTCTTAATAAATCTTGGTGAAACTACGTGCTGCAGTATTTCGCACCAAATGAACGGGTTATTGAACGTACAAGGTGTATATATAATATATAAGCCCCTTAGGAGCCCTGAAGCCCGGCCCTCAGAGGTCCTTTCGCGAAATGAACTTTTGATGTACACATGGCATGCCAAGACCTACAAAATGATATATACATCATGGGTCTAGGACTTATAGTTGCTGAGATATAGGCGCTCTTTATTAATATAGCTTATATAGCAAAAAACGGTACTAAGCCCCCTTTTACGGCCCTCAGAGCTCAGATCGCGAAATGGAAAAAAGTCATTTCTTGTCAGGCCAAGACCTACAAAATGATATATACATCATGGGTCTAGGACTTATGGTTGTTGAGATCTAGGGTGATGACAGACAGACAAAACGGGGACAATAGAGCATTTTTTTTAGAAAATGCTCTAAAAATACTCTAATCGTATTATAGTGAAAGCATTTGGTTTGATATTTTGGCAGTTGTTTTCAATGCCGGTTTGACGCTTTTCCGTCTTTTATATTTAATATAACAGAATAATGACCTTCAAATACAAAAAAAAATATCTAGACGAAGATTCAACAATAGGAAATGTCTAGACGCAGGTCCACCACAAGGAAATGTCTAGACGCAGATCAACCACAAAGAAAATATCTAGACGCAGATCCACCTCAAGGAAATTTCTAGACGCAGATCCACCACCATGAAATGTCTAGACACAGATCCACGACAAGGAAATGTCTAGTCGAAGGTCAACCACAAAGAAATGTCTAGACGCAGAACCTTAACAAGGAAATTTCTAGACGCAGATCCACCACAAGGAAATTTCTAGACGCAGATCCACCACCATGAAATGTATAAACGCAGATTTACAACAAGTAAATGTCTAGACGCAGATCCACCACAATGAAAATGTCTAGACGTAGGACCACCACAAGGAAATGTCTAGACGCAGATCCACGACAAGGAAATGTCTAGTCGAAGGTCAACCACAGAGAAATGTCTAGACGCAGAACCTTAACAGGGAAATTTCTAGACGCAGATCCACCACAAAGAAATTTCTAGACGCAGGTCTCTCCACAAGGAAATGTCTAGACGCAGATTTACCACAAGGAAATGTCTAGATGCAGATCCCCCTCAAGGCTATGTCTAGATGCAGATCCATCACAAGAAAATGTCTAGACGCAGGACCACTACAAGGAAATGTCTAGACGCAGGTCCACCAAAGGAAATGTCTAGACGCAGATCCACCACAAGGAAATGTCTAGATGCAGGTCCACCACAAGGAAATGTCAAGACGCATGTCCACCACAAGGAAATGTCTAGACGCAGGTCCACCACAAGAAAATGTCTAGACGCAGATCCACCACAAGGAAATGTCTAAACGCAGGTCCACCACAAGGAAATGTCTAGACGCAGGTCCACGACAAGGAAATGTCTAGACGCAGGTCCACCGCAAGAAAATGTCTAGACGCAGATCCACCGAAAGGAAATGTCTAGACGCAGGTCCACCACAAGGAAATGTCTAGACGCAGATCCACCACAAGGAAATATCTAGACGCAGATTTACCACAAGGAAATGTCTAGATGCAGATCCACCTCAAGGCTATATCTAGATGCAGATCCACCACAAGAAATGTCTAGACGCAGATCCACCACAATGAAAATGTCTAGACGTAGGACCACCACAAGGAAATGTCTAGACGCAGATCCACGACAAGGAAATGTCTAGTCGAAGGTCAACCACAGAGAAATGTCTAGACGCAGAACCTTAACAGGGAAATTTCTAGACGCAGATCCACCACAAAGAAATTTCTAGACGCAGGTCTCTCCACAAGGAAATGTCTAGACGCAGATTTACCACAAGGAAATGTCTAGATGCAGATCCCCCTCAAGGCTATGTCTAGATGCAGATCCATCACAAGAAAATGTCTAGACGCAGGACCACTACAAGGAAATGTCTAGACGCAGGTCCACCAAAGGAAATGTCTAGACGCAGATCCACCACAAGGAAATGTCTAGATGCAGGTCCACCACAAGGAAATGTCAAGACGCATGTCCACCACAAGGAAATGTCTAGACGCAGGTCCACCACAAGAAAATGTCTAGACGCAGATCCACCACAAGGAAATGTCTAAACGCAGGTCCACCACAAGGAAATGTCTAGACGCAGGTCCACGACAAGGAAATGTCTAGACGCAGGTCCACCGCAAGAAAATGTCTAGACGCAGATCCACCGAAAGGAAATGTCTAGACGCAGGTCCACCACAAGGAAATGTCTAGACGCAGATCCACCACAAGGAAATGTCTAGACGCAGATTTACCACAAGGAAATGTCTAGATGCAGATCCACCTCAAGGCTATATCTAGATGCAGATCCACCACAAGAAATGTCTAGACGCAGATCCACCACAAAAAATATCTAGACGCAGGTCCACAACAAGGAAAAAATCACCCCCTGCAACAAGTGGTTCAAAATTAGAACGATCTGGAAATCGACGATTTGCTAAACTCTAAATTTCCCTTAGCGCAATCGGCCTTTCGGGGCAGATGAAGTGTAGAATACATCTGTTTTAATAATCTCCACATTTTGTTATGTTTACACAACGCCCATACTCTTTTACTTCCTCGATTAAGTCAGGTACCAATTTAAAGTTGAGTGACTTTACTTCAAATGTCACCTTGAAAATTGTCCATGGTTCTTACCGAGGATCGAACCCAGGACTCTCCTGTTGACAATCGAGTATCTACTCCATCCGTCCCACTGAGAGACTGTCTTGAAACTGATTGAGGTCGGAGACCAAACAAAGTAGTGTGATACCACCTACATCTGAGATCATATTTTTTTCCCTCAATGAAGCACCCAAACTTAAATTAGAACCAACGTATCAGATAAATATGTAAAGAACTTTTTTTAAAATATCAACAACTACCATGGATCCAAATTTTCTTCTACATTTACAATAAACAAATTCGAATTTATGACTTCAAATTAAATATTTGTATCCACCCTTTGTTTCTAATAGAGATGCTGTCAAAATCTGTATATCAGATCAATACAATATAATGTATTTGTATTCAAATAAGTTTGACATTATATTCTATCATAGCATGGGCATTTGGGGTATGACTAAAATATAACCCTATATCCCCATATAATATTTGGTGGAGCTTTGTATCATAAATAAATAAAATATGGGTAATTTTTGTTTTGCATGAAAAAAGTTCACCCTCCGATCAACACGAATATTTTATAACATACAAATTTTCAAATATTTCAATAAAGGTTTCACCATTACAAATAAAAGTCAAATAAGTATAATATTGATAATTGTTACAATGTACATTTCTATTGTGCATTAGTAGAAGAAATTTAATGTTCAATTTTTCAATGGACTTGTAAGTGGAAGTAAATTTTGAATTACCTTAATTGAACGCTCTGCACAGATATTAGAACGCTTCGTTGGTATAGAAGTTGGATCTGTGGACCATAATGTCTTTAATGACTTCAAAGTCTTTGTATGCTGCTTACAAGCTTATGATAAATTATCAAAGTCAGTAGTATTGATACACTGGGCAGTGAACCAGATGTCAGCCCATGTTCCACTGATGAAATCACATGCTGCCATAGCTGTTTGCAGATACTCATCAGAACGAATAATGACAAACAATAAATTGCCCTCTAGTCTCATCTCTCATTACTAGGGCTGTACCGGAATCCGATTCCGTTTCCTGTTAAGCCGGATTCCGCAGTTTTAACAAATCCGGTTCCGATTCCGGTTCCGGTTAAAATGTGCCGGATTTAAGCCGGATTTCTTGTTATTTGAAATTTGTAAGAAATTTTTTTTAGCGCAACATAATTTTGAAATAGTTAGCTCTATACAATAAAATTAAAACAATAAATTCCTTGATTTTAAAACTACAATAATGTCGATCGCTTGTAGTTATATATGTAAGTGTAAATATATTAAAAGGAAGATTTGAATCGTATTTAGTCTAGTACAGGGGTCGGCAACCTGCGGCTCGCGAGCCGCATGCGGCTCTTTCGATGTCAAGTTGTAGCTCTTTCGATGTCAAATTGCGGCTTGATCAAATACCGTAATATTGAAACAACAATTTTAGTGGCTCTTTAAAAATTGTGAAAATTGTAAATTAAAACTTGAGGCTCTTACATCTCAAAAGGTTGCCGACCCTGGTCTAGTAATACGATACCTTATCTTCCGCTACTTTTGATTCCGTCTTTTCTATAAATTATATTTAGCTATCAAAGTTTAACTTTTTTTTTAAAGAGCAGACAACGATCTATTTTTGGGTGTTTACAGTTTTAAAAAAGCTCAATAATTTATTTTTCTTTATATTTTTTAATTTAGTGGATTTTGTCACGATTTGGATAAAATTCCTCGCAAATTTATATAAATAAATTGAAGATACATTTTTAATTGAACATTAAAGTGATATTGATTTAGATTTGAAATGCATTTTAATTTGCGTTTTTATGGGAAATAGTCAGATAATGGTTTAAATAAAAGTATGAATGAAAAAACACGGTTCTGTGACGTCACTATGGAAACTAAAGAAAATGAACTATCGGGGGCTGCCACAGTATATATATATATACATTGAAATTCATTTATTAATAAACATGTTTATTATACTTTCTAATATATGTTACCCATTTCTTTGTCTGATTGTAATAGAAATCAAGTTAAATTAGGTACAGCTTTATTAAAATATTTTTTAAAACAAAGAACCTGTTATTTTGACAGAGTTTTCTTTCTTAATTTAAGATTGGGGAAGGGGTTTTAGTCACAGTCTTCAAGATCCAAATGGTTAATACTGTTTTTTGCTATCTAGAACTTAAAATCTAAATTTTTATTATATTTTTCATTCTTATATCTTTTTTATGTTAGGCAAGAAATTACTACTTCGTTCGGAAAAACTACTATTTAATTCGTTAAAATCCGGTTCCTGTTCCGATTCCGGCAGGATTCAAATATTAAATCCGATTCCGGTTCCGATCCTGCAGGATCTAAAAATTTGAATCCGGTACAGCCCTACTCATTACTCATTTTTAGATGTGATTGAAAATTTACTTTTGGTAAGCTTCCTCTAGTTTTGAAAATCCTGTAGCATTATGTTAAAGTCATGTCATCTCGCCAGCACTCTTGTTCTGATTTCTTTAGTGGTGCTCCAGAATTATCAAATGATGTTTTGAGTTGTTCATACTTTTCTGCTATTGTTGAAACAAACGAGTAGCTGATGTTTGGTGAAGTTGTTGATGTACTAAAATTATCACTCATGACATCTTTCAATACTGTATCTAGAATGTGGTGATATCATCCAATGTATACAGCTTTTTCTAATCCAACATCTTGAAAGTGTTTCTGTAACAGTCTGACTGCACCAATTCTTTTTCAAGTATTTGCTGCAGTTGTGTCAGAGACAATCATTTTTATTCATTGAGCTCAGTTTTCATTTGGGAAAAGTGGAGAAGAGTAGTATGGCAATCTAGGGCCCTAAATGGGCTGTAGAGCCAAAGAAAAGAAAGAAGAAAACAGTTTTTTTTTCAATTGAATATTGTCTCCCCTTTTGCATTTGCCAGCTGAAGAACAGCGAGTCTGATCTCCCTTTTTTAATTTTTTATAACAACAACCTCATATGTTTTATTTTGTATGGTCTTTCCATCATATTGTAAGCACCAGTGTTCTTTTTTTTTAAGTTTTCCTTGAAATTACTTTGTATTTTTTCTCCTTATTTCATTAGACCTTTGTAAATGCCGCTTAAACTTGGAGTAGATATGCATACTCCAGTTCCCGACTTTTTGGACCTTTCTTATACTCCATTTTGCTGCAATCACTAAACGCACTGAAAAAGAAGTTTTTTTGTCTTTTAGACTTTAATGGTTTCTCATTATCTTTACTACTACTGGAACACTGTTCTTCGCTCACAAAATCTTCTTTACTCACAGAATCTTCTGTATACGGATTTGGTAATACGCTTGATTCAAGACTTTCTTCAGTAAAGCTTTCTGTGACTGGCACTTTCCCTTTAAGTAATTTCATTTTTCTTGGGTGAATCTTTTGTGAATCATCTTCAATAGCCTACTTTTTCTTTTATTGAAATCTGAAGTGCATAGAACTCTCTGTCTTCTCGGCATAACCACTCTCCTTTCTCATCTCTTACATTAAACATCGCTGTGAAATCATAGTTTCCAGGACTTCTATTATGTCTTTCAAACTTCTTAACAACATTGTACGATCATGTCTTTTTAGCTTTTTACATCAGAACCAATTGTTTTATATCTGTTCACAATATGTAGTTCCGTTGGAATTTTTCGCATTTGATCAAGACTTTCAACAGTTTTTGGTGATTTAATGCCTTTTTGGAAATACACTAGATTTGAAGTCCAAATTCTCGGAAGCTGGAGCATTTTTGACAGAACTGCTCTGAGACAATGCATAAATGACACAAATACTAATTATGCATATAATAGTTGCCAACTAAAATGCTTACGTTGCATGGAACAACAAAGAACACAATTACAGTTAAAATAATAAATGCGGGTATGACATACGATTTACTGGGCGTGTGAAGGGTGACCCTTTTTTAACAGTTGAGGGATGTTATTGATATTTTTTGTTTAAATATGATAAATATCCACTTGTGGCAGTATGGGGAATAAAGAATAATGAAAAAAATTTGTAGTCATATACCTAATTGGCATGATAAATACGAAAAAAAAAAAAGTAAAGTTCTCTGAGCCCTAACGGGCCATCGGGGCAGATGAAGTGTAGAATTAATCTGTTTCTATATCCTCGGCATATGAAGGAATTGTGTGGTTAGCATAATGCCCAGGCGCCTTTACTTCTGCAACATAAGTCAGGTACCCATTTAAAGCTGGCGTTGTCTTGTGAGACAACTTTGCACCAATTTTCAACTGGAAAAATTCTATGGATCTTACAAAGGATCGAACCCAGGACTCTCAGGTCGACAGTCAAGTATCTACACCACTAGGCATGACACACGGCATTTCTATCTCATATGCTCTTCTCCTTTATAAAATAACAAGTTGAAAAGCCTGCTGACGCTGGCTGCTTGCTAGCTGCAATATAATAAGAAATCCTTGTTGTGTTTAGATTTCCAGTTTTGGAATTCCCCAGACTATTTTTAGCCGAGCAAGCGAGTTAACTAATACCTCCCCTTTCCCACATAATTAAAACACTTCATCTCTCATCCTTCCCCAGTTAGTAGTTTAGCCTGAGGGAGACGTAAATTTTGGAATTTCCCAGACATAAACGTTGGGCTCATGAGTCTTATATTATGTGAATGTTTGTATTACAGTATTAGAATCATCAAATGTTAACAATTAAATCCCAAAAGAATTATTACAGAAGGTTTTCGAAATATCACGATATTGTAGATCATTTATTAGAACTTAGTCTAGATAACAAAATGCATATGAGTAAGTAAAACTAATTATAGTGTTGTCTAACATGCGCCCAAAGTTTTTCGTTTTTATAAAAATCAGAAGCTCTTATCAAGTCTATTACTATTACCATCTTACCAATTTATTCAGAAATTATTTTCTGCTTTTTAGTTAATTTTTTTTTCAAACAATTCGAAGAGTTAAAAAATGTTGGTGTAAGACTGACCCGATAAAACTATATATAGTTCTGTTCGAACGTATTGGAGAGCTCTGCCGTCAAACATATTCATGCGCAGAAAATCCAAGAAAGTAGTGAAAAGTATTCGAGTATCATGTTTATAAACAGAGAATATAAATTTTGTGTTCTTTCAATTTAAATAATTGTTCAACTTATTTGTTTTTATTGCGCAGCGTTTGCTTTTAAAATCAATTTTGGTTGTTATTTTTTTTTTGTTTGTTCTGAAATTGGTCTAATCACACATGTGTTCATGCGCAGTAGAGTAAAGCACCAGTAATTTCCCTTGACTTAGACAAGGCTGTGACCTATTTGCCATACGTATTTAATTATATTTATTAAGAAACTCATTAAATCATAATGAAATAGTAAGAATATTGCTTTGTTCTGAGTATCAGAGCTATAGTTTATCGGAAAATGGTCTAAAATTGGATTGCAAAAATTCGCGGACAAACAGACAAGAAGTGAAGTTAAGAAAAACGTTGTAATAACCCCCGACTATTAAACTTTGAATCTAACATCCAATTATACATAATTTGCGCTCACAACACCATATCATTGACTAATCTTAATTCATTCATAATATTTTTAAGGACTTTTTCCCAACAGTTCTTTTTTTTATAATTTATAATGTTCAACAAACCGTATTTAAAAAAAAAGAGAGACATGAGGTTAAAAAAAATAGCGGTGTTGCTTGACTCCCCCCACCCTCTCTCTCCTTTCCCACCCTCCTCGGTTTGTGGATGACGCGCGCTGTTTTTTTTTAACTCCAAGAACGTGTGACGTAAAACTTCTCTTCGTCCCCAGACTATTTTTAGCGATGTACTTTTCATTTTGTGCGGTGCCGTATATTGTACCGTGCAGACATGTGGCTTTTATTGCCATAAAACATCCTATACACCGCACGGTGTGAGGGTTTAACGTACGGTTGAACGCCAAGCTAGACGATTATGTTTAGTAGGTTGTATAGCCAGATAGCCATAGAGTGGTCGCTACTTAATACTAAAGCGTTTTTTTTTAACTAGAGCTGCTGTTCGATTTTGCTGCACTTCGCCCCACGTAAGTCTTGTTTACCTTTCCCTCCACTACCGTACATATTCCCTCCACTTCCCACCCCAAAAATATGGACACGTCATTTATACCTTATATGTGCCTTTTCCTTCATTAAATAATAGTATAGCCAGAATGTACCCGCTCCCTTTTTATTAACGGGTTTTTTTTATTTTTCCCCCTTGCCCAACCCAGTTATATTTTTGACACACTTGGCAGTCTCTCCCCACAAAGATGACGTTACTTTGCTTAACCAACCACCGTACGCCCTCTGTCCCAAAACACGTTTATACAATATACAAGTTACATTGTTTCCAAACGATGGCAAGTGTCAAACATAGCACGCGTCTGCAGAGGTTCACTAATTGTATTCAAGGTCATAAATTAGAATTAAGAAATGACAATCCTATTGTTTCAAGGTTATATTGCTGCTATGATTTTATGTAAACGTGATAGTTTCTGAATTCAAGTATTTTTTTTTCTTGCTTTTTTAAAATCTTTTCTGATCTGGTTATAGAATTGGGTTATTTACTGATTTTTTTCTGCAACTCTGAAATGCTAGCATTTTGGGTAAAATTTAACGCATTAAGGTGATGTGCTAAAAATGTTATCGCATATTTTTAACGCATTTATTACTCTTTAATTGCAGTAAATCAACAGACCTAATATAAAATTTAACTCAGTGTCACAATTATTCTGAAAAATACAACCACTGTCTCGTGTACAGATGTATGCATCAGCCTAGTCTAGACCATGTCTAAACACTGATTACATGTGTCACGTATATGAAACTATTAGTGCAGCTGTTGCACACGTGACCTACAAGATGCTGTTTTATCAAAATGCGAAAATTATGCGCAATAAAATGATGATACAAATTTCTAGCATCTTGTTATTTTGATCTAATAATAAACGAGTTCATTATACACTTGTTGTTTTTTATCTTCAAAAATACACTATAGTACCTCCACCAATACACTACAGTATATAATGTAAACTAGTGAATGAAACTTTTCTCTTTTTACATCGACCGGGAAGGGAGCATAAGGTTAACTTGTCCGTGGGCTATAGAACAAAAACAACTTCATTTTATATTACAAGTTTCGACATACCTGGTGTGAGTGTAAGCGAAATGCGACAGAGTATGGATGATAGATCTACTTAATAAGTGAACAGACTTTAACTTCAAATCGTTGAGTAAAATTCTATTATTTATCGATTTGGTGAACTTTCGGCATTTTGGTCAAATTAACGCATTAATGTGTTAATCGCAATTTTTTTGACGCGTTAATCGCCAAATTAACGCAGTTTACTCAACAGCCCTATCTTTTACCCACTTTTTCCACCCTGTCTCAGTTTTCGACACACTTTGCAGCCTTTCTCTTTACAACGATAATGTTACTTATGGTTTACCCAACCACCATACCCCGTATGTACCAAAGAAATTGATAGTATTCAAACTATTAGCGCGCGTCTGCAGATGTTGTATCATTCAGAGTCATAAACAAGGATTAAGAAATGAAAACCCTATCATTTCATGGTCATGTATAATCTATTATATTATGCAAAAGTTACAGTTTTTGTATTTTTCCATGCTTTTTTTTTTATTTTGTGTGATCTATTTCTGCTGATACTATTGGGTCATTTACAGATTTTTTAAAAATCTTGTGTGATCTATTTCTGCTGATACTATTGAGTTATTTACTGATTTTTTTTAAAATCTTGTGTGATCTATTTCTGCTAATACTATTGTGTTATTTAATGATTTTTTTTTAAATCTTGTGTGATCTATTTCTGCTGATACTAGTGGGTTATTTACTGATTTTTTTTTAAATCTTGGTTGATCTATTTCTGCTGATACTATTGGGTTATTTAATGATTTTTTTTTAAATCTTGTGTGATCTATTTCTGCTGATACTATTGGGTTATTTACTGATTTTTTTTAATCTTGTGTTATCTATTTCTGCTGATACTATTGGGTTATTTACTGATATTTTTTGAAAATCTTGTTTGACCTATTTCTGCTGATACTACTGGGTTATTTACTGATTTTTTTAATCTTGTGTGATCTAATTCTGCTTATACTATAGGGTTATTTACTGATTTTTTTTTAATCTTGTGTGACCTATTTCTGCTGATACTATTTGGGTTATTTACTGATTGTTTTTAATCTTGTGCGATCTATTTCTGCTGATAGTATAGGGTAATTTACTTATTTTTTTGAAAATCTCGTGTGACCTATTTCTGCTGATACTACTGGGTTATTTACTGATTTTTTTTAAAATCTTGTCTGATCTACTTCTGCTTATACTATTGGGTTATTTACTGATTTCTTTTTTAAATCTTTTGTGATCTGTTTCTTCTGATACTATTGGATTATTAACTGATTTTTTTTTAATCTTGTGTGATCTATTTCTTCTGATACTATTGGGTTATTCGCTGTTTTTTTAAATCTAACGTGATCTATTTCTGCTGATGCTCTTGGATTATTTACTGATTTTTTTTTTTTTGGATTTTTTCCGCAACTCTGAAATAACAGCATTTTGGTAAAATTTAACGCATTTAGGTGTTTGCATTAAGAAATTTAATCGCATATTTCGTATAGAGCATTAATTACTCATTAATTGCAGTTAATCAGCAACCCTAGTTTATATTAATGCTACATGTTTAATATGCAGCCCCTATAATCCTTTTTTTTTTTGCGGTCTGCAGGTGCATGAAGTAGGAATCTGTCAATATTTGCTTTTTTTTTGTGGTTACATTTAGTTAAACGTGATGTGGTGTATACAACATGATTAGATCTCAATTCAAGAGACACACACTTTCACGTGCACTTACAAATCACAGGAAACTTTGGAAGCCGTGGTTCCAATTTATTAATATAGAAAGGGGCAACATGTATAGTGAATAATATGAGATATACAGATCTCCATATAACCTCTCAACTATCTGATCAACTGTCTTCTAACACTTCAGCTCCTATATTTACCAACAACTGTCGACTGCACTAACTCACCTCCCGTGATCTCATTGTTACGCCTGTTTTTTTTTTATTTCTCGCCCCTTTTTATATGTCTGCCAGTCACACATTTTTCCCCATACCGTTCCCTCTACAACTTGGAGAATATTCTCCATTCAAACAGCATTCAACCCCCTTCACCTTCATACACCTATCACCTTAGTAAAGAATTAATAAAATACATAGGTGGATTTATTTTCTAATACAAAATCTTATTGTTCACTTATTATCCTTATCCCTACCCAGACTAGGCCCCTCTCCAGTGGCGCAACTAGACCAAACTTTCAGGGAGGGGGGCAAAAAAAAATCACTTGTATTAAACATCATGAGATACAACTTACTTACATTACAAGCATTCGTACAAAAACAAAATAAGTATATTCTCAATAATGTCCAAACGGTCCAAAAAATATTTATTAAGATTAAAAAGTGTTTTATTTAAAAAATATTTCACAGAACAAAGTCAAATTTTCTTTTAGATTTAGCCAGTTGATCAAGAACTTCATCTGCAGAAGGCAACTTTTTTCTTTCAATTTGCATCATCGCAAGTCCACTCAGCCGTTCTCCACACATAGTGTTCCTAAGATAGCTTTTTATTCGTCTCAGACAACTGAATGACCTTTCGGCAGATGCTGTAGCGACCGGCAGAGTTGCAAGAATCTTTATCGACACATAGATGTTAGGATAAAATATCATCTGCCTGGAGTTGATTGCTGTTAGTGTCTCTACTGCATTACTTGGAATGTCTTTTCCTTCGTTTCTTTCCCGAAGCCATTTTGTCTTCCAACGAACAAACTCGTCTTTCATATCATTTTCTGAGATGTCTTGCTTATAGAATCCTATTGCCTCAGATAGGTCTCCATATTCTGCGTTGTAGATGTACGTTGGCACAAGCAGTTGTATTTTACATGAAATTTTCATATGTTCATTGAAACGGTCAGTTAGTTGCCTAATAATTGTATCTAAATATGGTGTGTATATACTTTGGCGGTAAAATGTTTCTGGGTCATTAGTTTCATAATTTGATCGTAATGTTTGACGGCCAAAGGTTCTAGGAATCATAAGTAATTCTCCTAGAAGATTTTCAGCTTTTGCAAAAAAATATTGTGAAAGTCATCATCACCATTTTGTCGATATTTTTTTTTATTAACGTTATGTCAGATACTTGTTCAATACACTGAAGAATATCTAAATGCGGATTTTGAAGAGCTTTGGAAAGAGGTAGAATTAACCTACTGAAACGAGCACATTTACACAATGATATTATACATTTTGATTGGTTAATGGCGACCAAAATCTGTTCTGCTTTGCTAGCAGTATTCGCATCATCCCAATTACTAATTTCTTCCAGTGAAACTTTGATAGTCGGATATAATTCGACAAATTTTATTGTGACTTTATGACGTTCCACCCATCGCGTGTCACACAATCCAGTTAATTTCTGATGATTGCTACCAAGCTCTGAGGAACTTTCAAGAGTTCTTTGAAAAACTTGAGATCTCTTTGGTGATTCTCGAATAAAGTTAACTGTCTGCTTAATTGTACATATACAATTTTTGATTTCCTGGATTTTAGATGCATCTGCTATTATTAGATTTAGAACATGGGATGCATAGTGTGTGTATAGTGCTTTCGGGTACATTTTTCTTACATGGGCTTGCACTCCATTTATTTTTCCTGCCATTGAACCACATCCGTCATACTCTTGACCCCTCATCTTTTCAATATCAACCCCCACTTCTTTCAATGTTTGAATCAAAATCGTACTAAGGCCTTCACATGTAGTAATTTGAGCTTCTTGAAAACCAATGAAGCATTCATGAATACAATCATCTTTAACACATCTTAAAATAATTGTCATCTGCTCTATAATGGAAGAGTCAGTAGTTCCATCACAGAGCACAGAAAAGAACCCAGCAGCATTGACATCATTGATAACATTTTTCCTCATTAAATAATGAGTAGCCGATATATTTCATTTTGTATCTTCCAACTGAGATAGGTTTGTGAACTTGAAGTTGTTTCCAGATGCCATTTTAGATTTTAATTGCCAGCTAATAGACGTAGCCTCAGGCATGCTCTGAAATGTCCAACATTTTCATCTGGTTCTGCTATAGAAAGTGGTCCTGAATCACGATGACCACGTATAGCAATTCCACTGTTTCTATAATAGGTATTAACCGTCTGCGGTTTTCTTCAATTTGCTTTTGCCACCCATTATGTAATTGTTTCTCAATACCAATAGACCTTTGCTCATAGTGCTTCAAAAAAATCTTCTGAAATTTAAACACACTTTTGATGCTATTTTTTAGAAACATGAGAAGTGCAGTTCGTTTTCACATCCTTATATTTGTTCAGTGGTTTGGTGACAAATAATCCAGGAGTTATATGATTAAATGCAATATGCCCCTTGGTGGACATGACTCCAGGCTAACCAAGGTCTGAATTCATTAAGATAAGTTTCCTTAAAACGCCTTCTTGTTTTACCTTGGATAACCACTGGAAAAACGTAATTTTTATCTGGGTACCATTTATTTGTTAGCATAGTGTATTTCTCTTCGCTAGTTGTTCTTTTCCCACATAAAAGTCAACATCATATTGGGATAATGCTGAATTAAAGAATGGATTAATTGTGTCTGTTGCATCTGCCTGTTGCAATTGTTGTCTAGTTATCACGGATAGTTCGGAAGTTTTCATGTATCATGTGACTAATTTTGGTCTAATCTTTTAATTTTTTTTTATTTCGGAGGGGGCAAATGCCCCCAATGCCCCCCCCCCTTGTTGCACCTCTGCCCCGCTCAATCCTATTCACATAGGGCCCCGCAATTGTTAGGGCCAGCCCTACCCACACATCACCTACACATGACAAAAACCCTTATTTTAAATGGTTCAAATGGTTTACCTAAGTTCAGTGGTAAATAATCTGTTGTGTTGTCCGTTTCATTGAGAAAAACTTTTGCTGTGGCGTGTATAGTAGCCATATCTGATTGAATTTGAATTAGCTGAATAAAAGATAGAATTTTTGTTAAATTTCACTAAACACTAAAAAAACGTAACATTGAAAAAAGAATAATTTCTAAATAATGAGTAATTACTGTAGAGTGGCAGAGTGGTGTAGATACTCGACTGTCGACCTGACAGTCCTGGGTTCGATCCTCGGTGAGAACCATGTGGATTTTTTCCAGGTGAAAATGTGCTTCAAAGTCGTCCCTCAAGTCCACCCAGCTTTAAATGGGTACCTGACTTTAAGTTGGGGAAGTAAAGGCGGCTGGGCGTTGTGCTAACCACACAACCCCTTCATATGCCGAGGTTATAGAAACAGATGAATTCTACACTTCATCTACCCCGATGGCCCGTTAGGGTAAAGGGAACTTTTACTAAAAGAGTTTTATAATCTCTATTGTAATATAGAATACAAGAAAGATGTTATTAAAATATTTCAAAATTAAGTTAACGTTTAAATTTGTACATACACGCGAAGCTTTTGTTTGATTCGTTTGAGCCGCTGTGCCAATGTCCATGATACATAGTAACTCTCGTTTGACCATCTCTGGCGCTGCTGACAAATCGAACATTTTGGCATTGACTGATGCATCGTACATAAACTTCCAATATTTGACAGTTTCATTATTCTGTAATAATGAATGCATATGTACAGTTTTTGCATACTTACAAACATAAAATTACGTAAGGCTCGTCCATAAATTACATTCAGGTCCGTATCGGCGGGGGGGGGGGGAAGCAGGGGGCCGGGCCCCCCTCGTTTTGTCTGGCCCCCCTGCTTATTTGTTCAACTTAATAAAATGTACTACCTGGCCCCCCTGCTATTGCCTGGCCAATGCTGTAGAATGCCTGGCCCCTGCTGTAGAATGCCTGGCCCGTGCTGTAGAATGTCTGGCCCCTGCTGTAGAATGCCTGGCCCCTGCTGTAGAATTTTCCCGCTACGGGTTGATTACATTACGGAGCAGGGGATCTGGAAACGTTTGACAGTTGTTGACATGGGGGAAGGGTGTGTGTGGAGATTTTTTAGACGTCAGCAATTTCATTATTTTGGTTATTAAATTGTTATATTTTGTGCTATTGTAAATTTGAAATTTGAAAAAATTACAAAATTCACATGGTAAATTATAAATTAACCCCCTTTGAGCTATGTTTAGCCATTACAATTTAGAATTAAAAAATTGGAATGACCTCATTCGGCAATCTTAAATTGGTACAATATATTTTAAAGATGTGAAACGTTACAACCGTTTATTGTGGAATTTGAAAAACTGATATAGTCTAGGTCAGGCTAGGGAAACAATTCCTTTTATTAACTCTGGTCAACTCATTTCTTTAATTAATTTATCTAACTATAAATTTTATTATTGTATTGGAAAGATAACGAAGACTATCCCAGCTAATGTTCCGTAATAACATTCGAACATTTCATATACCGCAGAAAATTGTACTACTCTACCTTAATATTAACTGCCTTAGCCCTCACATATAGTAATCAAATAAAGATTTTTTATTAAAGTAATTCTGTTAAAGATTTGTTCACGTATATTTTTCAATATTACTAAAAATATGTATAATCATTCATTTCATTGCGGATAAATATTGATTAATCTACAGTATAGCCAATAGCGTTGGAAGGGCGCCGAACTAGAAGGGGCGCTGAAATAGTAATCTTGAAACAAGTTTTCAACCACTAGATCAGAAATAAGCAATTATTGCTATACTCTTTCGAATGATGTGTTTTCATGTCACTTACCTACACCTACCTATTGTGCAGTAATGACCAACAATTTCATAGGTCACAAATTACGTTTTATCCGCCAACACTAATAACTTTGTATTTTTTTAAAACAGTAATTAATTCTCTCAATGTAAAAATCAAAACGAAGCAATAAAAGAATAAGCATTTATAAAAATGCACTAAAAAGTAAAAAATAAAACTTCATTATGATATTTTTTCAGCACAGAGGCAAGTTGGTGTGGCACGATAAGGCAACAGCGCGCAAGTTCAATTCTGCTTTAAATTTTATTTATTTATTTCTTAATTGCTTAGACGCTGTCCTGATATATGGTTATTCCTTCCTAATAATAAAGCAGCTATGTTGTCGTCCGTCTGGTGGCGGGCAGGCGGGCAGAATGGGAAGCCTTCGCTATAAATAATCTATGACATCATTTCCCAATGTTACAATTTTTTTATCATCTTTTTTGCAGAATGGGAACGCCGTCGCTAAAAATAAAAATCCTATATGACGTCATTTCCCGATGGTACATTTTCAGAGCATTTTCGAAAAAAAAAATGCTCTATTGTCCCCGTTTTATCTGTCCGTCCGTCTGTCCGTCTACACCCTAGATCTCAACAACCATAAGTCCTAGACCCATGATGTATATATCATTTTGTAGGTCTTGGCCTGCCAAGAAATGTCTTTTTTCCATTTCGCGATCTGACCTATCAGGGCCGTAAAAGGGGCTTTAGTACCGTTTTTTACTATATAAGCTATATTAATAAAGGATCGCTATATCTCAGCAACTATAAGTCCTAGACCGATGATGTATATATCATTTTGTAGGTCTTGGCCTGCCATGTGTACATCAAAAGTTCATTTCGCGATAGGACCTCTGAGGGCCGGGCTTCAGGGCTCCTAAGGGGCTTATATATTATATATACACCTTGTTCGTTCAATAGCCCGTTCATTTGGTGCGAAATACTGCAGCACGTAGTTTCACCAAGATTTATTAAGAAACTCATCAAATGAAATAGTAAGCTTGTGTTCTGAGTTTAATTGAAAGTATCAGAGCTATGCAACAATTGACGGAGTTTTCGGACGATTAAATGACTATAATTTCGAATGTTTTCAATTATGAGTCCTATTTCAGTAACCACAAACCACTTGTAGTTAGATTTAAGAGAAAATAATTTTGTTTTCAAATATAAGAAAACGTCTTTTTAATATCTTTTTTCAGATATATGCATTACACAATTAAATTTATAAACATTTACAAAATTTACAAATATTTACTAAAAGATAGCATACGTACTGATACAAAATATGAAAATGCTCTAACACGTCCTGTGTCCAGAATGGAACAGGCTTAATTGCTTGTTTTTTTCTACTAACTAGTTATCAAAGGCCCGGTACCCGGACTGACGAGTAGGCACACAGTTGGAGTTGAAAATGGTGATATATATTTTAGCGCGTTAACAATCAGTCTATATACTTGCAGTGGCCCCAAGGACAGGAACAGATTATTGTACCCAAAATACATTTGAGAATAGGGATACCTAATAATACATCAAATAAAGTTCATATGTTAAATAGTTCCTCCCAAAGAAAATAATCCTCACTATAGGTAAACATAAACAACAACTCTTAAAATCATATCCCTTCATAATATTTTAATGGACTCCTATCCAAACAGTTATTCATTTAATGTTTTATGATGTTCAACATGGCGTGTTTAAAAAAAAAGAGAGACGTGAGTGAGTGCTTGTGTTAAGCAAAACGCTACATGTTTAAAAGGTGGTTTATTTACTGTTATACACATTGTAGCATAGTACAATTAACTAAGAAAAATTGCCGACCCGGCAGTGCAGAACCTAGGGATTTAGGGGCCCGGTGGGCTTGGCCTCTTTGGGGGCTGCCCCTGCATTTTGACATGAGATAATTTTTTGACGCTTCTCAAGCTTGGTCCCGAGAAGAAAGAATCGTTGTGTAGCTTTTAGCTGACCTTCACTTAAAAACATAGTATTCTATCAATGCAGTTGAGGCCGCACGCAGAAAACATTAGGCCTTTTAAAAAAAAAAGCTTTCATCATTATAGTTCTGTGAAGCCAATGCCGAACCAAGGGATTTTAGGCATCTTCGGGAGCCACTACATTTTGACATGAGATAATGTACTTAATATTTAGTTCAAAAAAATTTTGGGGGCCCTCCTCAAACTGGGCCCCCTCCATACACCCTCTGTGTGAAGCCCCCATCACAAATGGGTTAGTTTGCATTGTAAACGTTGTGTACGGCGCTACTCAATCTCAACCCTTATTCAATTCATTCATGTGACGTAATAGTCAAAAAATGAAAAAAAAAATATGTGACGTATTTTAGGTTAGTAATAAAGGCAAATAATTGTACATTAGAAATAGACATATTTTAGAAATTAAAACAATTTAAACAATATAAATATTACATTATATTGATGAATCCATAATTTTGGTTTAAAATTTAGATTATGGAACATAACACAGAATATTAATTGTACGATTTCTGTAAATATTTCTTTTATGATCGCTTCTCATTTAATAACAAATTGAACACCTTAAATTTATTACGATACTGTGAGATATACATAGTCCTATGAATCTCCGTGACGGTTCGAAATTGTCTCGGAGAGTATCACAGAATATTTTGGCATGATTTTGTGTCACCTCTCCTAAGATCGCTTAATTGCCATTTGGAAATGATAGAGGCGGTCGAAAACAGTATTACATTGTGATTGCCATTTGGCATTCATGATCTTACCTGCCGTATGTTAGTGTACGGTGTTTGACACCTCGGCACTAAACATATGGCTGGTCCAGTGTCCTTTCTGGCAGCTATGTAGGAGACAATTCTTACTCGGCTGGCCAGTTGGTAGCCGGATCATGCATGTTAAGAAGAAAACCGTAAATGTTTCTGCCATCTTTTAATTGTTTATGCCGCCATCTTGGATGACAGACGGAAGTAGCGATGACAGACACCGGAACACATGATGTATTTTTTTTATTATAGACTAGTTATCAAAGGCCCGGTACCCGGACCGGCGAGTAGGCACACAGTTGGAGTTGAAAATAGTGATATATATTTTAGCGCGTTAACAATCAATCTATATACTTGCAGTGGCCCCAAGGACAGGAACAGATTATTGTACCCAAAATACATTTGAGAATAGGGACACCTAATAATACATCAAATAAAGTTCATATGTTAAATAGTTCCTCCCAAAGAAAATAATCCTCACTATAGGTAAACATAAACAACAAATCTTAAAATCATATTCCTTCATAATATTTTAATGGACTCCTATCCAAACAGTTATTCATTTAATGTTTTATGATGTTCAACATGGCGTGTTTAAAAAAAAAGAGCGACGTGAGTGAGTGCTTGTGTTAAGTGAAACGCTACATGTTTAGCAGGTAGTTTATTTACTGTTATACACATTGTAGCATAGTACATTTAACTAAGAAAAATTGCCGACCCGGCAGTGCAGAACCTAGGGATTTAGGGGCTTGGCCTCTTTGGGGGCTGCCCCTGCATTTTGACATGAGATAATTTTTTGACGCTTCAAAAGCTGCGATAATACTTAGATCTCATTCCCAAGAGAAAAATCATCATTATGGGCTTAGAAGCATAACAAAAATAACCCCCGACTATTAAACGTTGAACCTAACATCCAACTATAGCCTACATAATTTGCGCACACAAAACCTTATAGTTGTTAAATCTTAATTCCTTCATAATATTTTAATGGTTTCCTTTCCAAACAGTTATTCATGTTATGTTTTATGATGTTCAACATGAGTTATTTAAAAAAAAGAGAGACGTGAGTGAGTGCCTGTAATTTAAGCAAAACACTACATGTTTAGCATGTGGTTTTACTTACTGTTATACACATTGTAGTATAACACAACATATCGTACTGAGAATATACTAATATAATACTGCCAACCCGGCAGTGTCGAACCTATGGATATTGGGCCCTGTGGGTTTGGCCTCTTTAGAGGCCTCTGCATTTTGACATTCGACACCATGACATGAGATAATGAAATTGATATTTAATGTAAACAATATTTTGGGGCAACCCTCAAGCTGGGGCCCGGAAAGATATAATGGTTGTGTAGCTTTTATCTGACCTTCAATTAAAAAAAATATCCCATCAATCCAGTTAAGGCCGCAGACGCAGAAAACATTCGGCCTCTTAAAAAAGAAAGACATATCAAAGCTTTCAACATTATAGTTCTGTGAAGCCAATGCCGAACCAAGTGATTTTAGGCATCTTCGGGAGCCACTACATTTTGACATAAGATAATGTACTTAATATTTAGTTAAAAAAAATTTTTGGGGGCCCTCCTCAAACTGGGCCCCCTCCATACACCCTCTGTGTGAAGCCCCCATCATAAATGGGTTAGTTTGCATTGTAAACGTTGTGTACGGCGCTACTCAAACTCAACCCTTATTCAATTCATTCATGTGACGTAATAGTCAAAAAATGAAAAAAAAATGTGACGTATTTTAGGTTAGTAATAAAGGGAAATTATTGTACATTAGAAATAGACATATTTTAGAAATAAAAACAACTTAAACAATATAAATATTACATTATACTGAGGTATTCATAATTTTGGTTTAAAATTTAGATTGTGGAAAATAACACAGAATATTAATTGAACGATTTCTGTAAATATGTCTTTTATGATCGCTTCTCATTTAATAGCAAGTTAAACACCTTGAATGTTTTACGATACTATGAAATATACATAGTCCTATGAATCTCCGTGACGGTTGAAATTGTCTCGGAGAGTATCACAGAATATTTTGGCATGATTTTGTGTTACCTCTCCTAAGATCGCTTAATTGCCATTTGGAAATGATAGAGGCGGTCGAAAACAGTATTACATTGTGATTGCCATTTGGCATTCATGATCTTACCTGCCGTATGTTAGTGTACGGTGTTTGTCACCTCGGCACTAAACATATGGCTGGTCCAATGTCATTTCTGGCTGCCATGTAGGAGACAAATCTTACTCGGCTCGCCAGTTGGTAGCCGGATCATGTATGTTAAGAAGAAAGCAGTAAATGTTTCTGCCATCTTTTAATTGTTTATGCCGCCATGTTGGATGACAGACGGAAGTCGCGATGACAGACGGAAGTATCGATGACAGACGGAAACCGGAACACATGATGTAAAATTTGTATTATAGATAGATAGATAAAGCCCAGTTGACCTTGCGCGCGGGTGCTGTATCGTGCCTTTGTGCTGCAAAATGGCATAATAAAGTAGTTATTTTTTTACTTTTCAGTATTATAAACACCTCAGTGATATTCTCTTGGTCCAGCCCTTCAATCAAATTTAAGAACCTATTGTGGTTCTTCAGTAGTTATAAATTTACATCCCTGATCTGAGAGTTTGCAGCATGTCCATTACGATTAAAAAAAAAGTTATCAGTTGTTCATGTAACATTGAAAGGTCACGAAAAACACTAGAAATGGACATCAAGAGTAGCTGCAGTGAATACATTGAAGTAACAAAATTGAATGGTTTACTTCAAGATATGCCACAGTATGTGGGATGTTATTTTTATAGTAAACCTGAAGAGGCCAATTCACTACTTTTAATAAGTTCTCATTTATGTGTAGGCTTATGCTTAAATATTGGTCAAGATTCTGTGCACTACTTCTAGTGTCCATTCTTTCAGTTGTTGATTCAGAAAGTCTCTCCAACAGCTTGATGATTTTGTCAAGATGCAAGGAAACTGACGACGTAGCCTCTTCTCTTGACGACCACCATGTACTCATGTACTACTCTATTTTTTAGACTTCCAGCTCCAGTTTCTTTCATTTGGCCTATCTCTGGGGTGAATAGGAAAAAAGGTTGAGCAATTCATGAAAAAATGGTGACAATTGCTGGATCTATCTCAGCAGAATGAAGGGCTGCCAAGTTGAGAGAGTGATTATCACAGTTCAGAAATGTTACCTTTGGATTGATGTCAAAGAGACGTTTCTGAAGGCCAGATAGACGGCCACTCATTGTGGCTGCTTTATCATAGGTTTAATATGTCCACAGGTTAAAGTCTAGTCCAATTTCTTAAAGAGTTTTTAGAACAAATTCTTCATAATGTTGTGCACATGGCTTCACAATTTCATTGTAACCTAGATATGATTCTTTTAGTTCGGAATTCTCGACATCCAAGTAACGAACTATAAGGGATACCTGTTCTTTGTGAGAAACATCTGGAGTGGAATCAAGCATCAGAGAAAAGTAACAAAAATGCTTGACTTTCCCAACAATTGATTTCTCTAACTTTATTGCCCATAAAGTTTATGAACTCATTCTGAATTTGTGGAGACAAATAATGTGTCTTCCCGGATTCAATTCTATTCAATTGATGTTTCGTAACTTCATCAAATTCTGCAAGAAATTTCAAAGATGCTAGGAAGTTCCCAGGACTGGGAGAATCCAGTTTTTTGTGGCCAAGTAAGCTTGAGTTGGTTTTTGCTAAGTACTTGACACCTGCTGCTACACGCTTCAGAATTTCTCTCCAATACTGCTGATTTTTCAAAATTTGCACAAGAAGCATATGTGACATCTCATCTGGTTCTGCCTTAAGCCTTTCTTCTTCTAACTTCCACTTCAAAAAATCTTTCTGTGGTGAACTCCATCTTCATGTTCTTTCAGTCTCTCAGGTTTCTTCCATTTGGTGAAACCAACTTCAGGTTTGCTCAACGCACTAGATGTATTTTCTGATGCCTCAGAAAACAGTACACATGCAAAACAAAACTGACATTCCAAGTGTGGAGAGAAGAGGAGCCAAGATCGGTTGCATATTTCTCCGGTTGGAAGCTTTCTGGTTGTGACTAATTTGTCGAAACCATTCCCTTTGTTCAGACCCTTGACTCACCCAGCCACTCCCTAAATAACATTAATACATATATTATACAATGTATAGTAGTATACGTTCCCGTTCTCCCGCCCACCACCCTTTTTACCCCACCCCCGTAATGGCGTCATATCGCAGGTGGCCAGCGGGGCTCAGATGAAAAACCTACACCGGCGAACAGGGCAACGGTTGGCAGAAATACATTACATTCCACTGGGGATTCTCTCTGACCACTCGGCCCCTGTTCAAATGCCGACAAAGGATAGATGTCCCGTTACTCTCGTCTTTTGTCGGTATGACGTACCTCCACCTCCATCCTGAGAAGTGGCAGCAGATCGGAGAGCTATTTCAAGGTCAGGAACGTCTTCCGCTTTTATTAAATCTTTTGGACATACGGTGAATTCTGATCTGGCATATAGTTGCTTGAAGATTCCATGTGCAGTACCAAGGAAGTAAAAAGCCATCTTCTGTCATGCTCATAACAGCTGCCAACAGATTTCGTGAGTCTCCCTGCCCTTTGTCAACATCGGGAATCGGAACTCGCACAGTGGCTCCCAAAGGTGCAGGAGGAAATTTTTTGTCCGAAGTAAGAGCATTGGCTCTTAGGAGAGCCCCCTGGTCGTCATGGTTGTCTCTCCTAAACTGTTCGTTGTCGCCTCCCGGTCAACTTCTAGAGTCGTCACACCTTTGCTGTTTACTACTCTATTGTTTTCTGACCAACTTGTCCTAAGTCGTCTGTCAACTTGTCAACCATTATTTGCATTACTCCCAGGCACAGGAGGTATGGGGTCATTGTCAGGGGGGCCGCACCTGAAAGGGGGCCCGGCCGCCCCGACCATGTACATTTTTAACGACTCATTGTTTAAATAGCGGTCCGCAATGATGTCCTGCCCTGGAGCCCTAGTTGGCTCTCGGCGCCTCTGATTACTCCAACTTCTGATATATCTTCATATCTTACAACGTCGAAGGGGATTGTCGGTCTCTAAATCTATTCTAGTTCCTAACAAGGCCAATTACATACTTTGCCGAACGGAAACTCAGCATTTTATAGAATGCCTAGGCAAAGTATGAAATAGCAATTTATTTCATACTTTGCCTAAAAAATTCAGGCATTCTATACATTGCCTAGGCATTCTATAGAATGCCGGATTTCACACTTTGCCGGTAACATAGACATTCGACCGAGGATCCGAGTCGTGTCCGGTCCACATTCGACGGAGTGATCTCTAAGGAGGCAGTCGATTTATGTGTCTATGATTGAAAGAGAGAGAAAGAGAAATATATATAGAGAGAAACCGCCCTACACTTCATTCATTTATATTGGATTATTATTTTCTTTACTGCATTTTAGGATTACCTTTGCTCTATTATTTAACAGCCACCAGATCCCTGTTACGGACTGGTGCCTTTGTATAAATAAAATATATCTTGTTGTTGTACACACGACTTGTCAAATTGATCATCGTCACTTGTTTTACGTTTAATTGCTGGTGAGACTATGTGTGGTAGAAACACAAATAAAAATACGGGTCATCACTGAGTCAGCCCTCATACTTCTAGATACAAGCCAAGGGCGCCCTCATAGGGGTCCTTAACACTGGTGAACCATGATGATGTCAAACTTCGTGATTTTTTTTTTGGGTAAACTCTTTTGGAAATATGTACTCTTTATCTTTGTTTTGGAAAAATAAGCTACCCTTTGATACAATATTTGCTCGCAGTTCCTCAGATAAAGTTCCAGGTCGGATATATCCGAATCCTTTGTATTTGATTACAGTTTCTTCAACTTCTGGAGCAAATGATTTTGGAAGATCATCACTTGACTCATCATATTGTTACAACTCTTTAGAAATTCTTGTTTATGGAATTAAAACAACACACAGGCTGGCGTGGGTTTCAAGAGTATTTACTAATATCTATCAACTTAAATAAACAACAACAACTGCAGCATGGCCAATTTCTTCCGGCTTCCTACGTCACTCTCTCTACCGCGTCATCACATTCAATATCTCGATGCACGGTGCGCGCCGGGGGGAAAGTCGTAACACTGCCCCCCCCTCTTAAATCTGTCCGTCCCGGACAAGTCAGTTCACACAACAGTCTGTCCACATGAACCACTTTCATCTTGGTGCGGGTGTTTCTCTGTATTCTGTATACGACGTCGATTTTGATGTTTTTTTTCCGAACCATAGAATGTAGTTCCTCGAGTCGAGATCTCAGTCCATTGGCATAATCTGTTTCCATAGAGGGAGCGTCTCTGGGAAGCCCGAACAGAAGGTCACAAGGTAAGCGGAGTTCCCGGCCAAAAACTATCGTTGATGGCGAGTGACCCATCGTTTTGTGGGCTGCTCGTCGGTAGGTTTTATCGCAGGTGCAGGCGTTTAGTCGTCTGATCTCCCTGCATATTTTGGCGTCAGGGATGCTGGCGTGGAATTTGGATCGATCGGGGTGCTTGTTCCTCTGGACCAGCTCTTGGGACTGGCCACCAGAGCGGGCGTAGCAAGTGGGGTCGCTGGCCTCATTGGGTGCTGGGCCTTCATTGGGTGCTGGGCCTTCATTGGCCGCCGGGCCTTCATTAGATGCTGGGACTTCATTGGGTGCTGGGCCTTCATTGGATGCGGGGCCTTCATTAGGTGTTGAGCATTCATTTGATGCTGGGACTTCATTAAGTGTGTGGCCTTCATTATGTGCGGGGACTTCATTAGGTGTGGGGACTTCATTAGGGTATCCGCAACAATCGTTGTACTCTCTCCGGTTGTTATTGCTGCATGGCATGTTTCCCTTCCAAAGGCTGGCTAAATTGTTTTCACTAGCATCCATTTCTGCTGTCTTTAATAAATGTCCACTCCCGTTATTCAATTGTATGTCTTTGACTACATCGGATCGCAGGATTGAGCGTGATGTCCCAGTATCCAATAGAAATCTACACTCAAACTGTCCAATTTTTCCTGTTACATACAGGCTTGATTTAATCCCAATAGTTGCAATGGGAATGACGACTTTACGGGCTTTGTTGGAGTGTTTTGCCAGCTTCCGCGATCATAAAAGAAATATTTACAGAAATCGTTCAATTAATATTCTGTGTTATGTTTCACAATTTAAATTTTAAACCAAAATTATGGATACCTCAATATAATGTAATATTTATATTGTTTAAATTGTTTTTATTTCTAAAATATGTCTATTTCTAATGTTAAATTATTTCCCTTTATTACCAACCTAAAATACGTCACATTTTTTTTTCATTTTTTGACTATTACGTCACATGAATGAATTGAATAAGGGTTGAGTTTGAGTAGCGCCGTACACAATGTTTACAATGCAAACTAACCCATTTATGATGGGGGCTTCACACAGAGGGTGTATGGAGGGGGCCCAGTTTGAGGAGGGCCCCCAAAATATTTTTTAAACTAAATATTAAGTACATTATCTCATGTCAAAATGTAGTGGCTCCCGAAGATGCCTAAAATCCATTGGTTCGGTATTGGTTTCACAGAACTATAATGTTGAAAGCTTTGATATGTCTTTTTTTTTTAAGAGGCCTAATGTTTTCTGCGTCTGCGGCCTCCACTGCAATGATGGAATACTATGTTTTTAATTGAAGGTCAGCTAAAAGCTACACAACGATTCTTTCTTCTCGGGACCAAGCTTGAGAAGCGTCAAAAAATTATCTCATGTCAAAATGCAGGGGCAGCCCCCAAAGAGGCCAAGCCCACCGGGCCCCTAAATCCCTAGGTTCTGCACTGCCGGGTCGGCAATTTTTCTTAGTTAATTGTACTATGCTACAATGTGTATAACAGTAAATAAACCACCTGATAAACATGTAGCGTTTTGCTTAACACAAGTACTCACGTCTCTCTATTTTTTTTAAATACGCCATGTTGAACATCATAAAACATTAAATGAATAACTGTTTGGATAGGAGTCTATTAAAATATTATGAAGGAATATGATTTTAAGAGTTGTTGTTTATGTTTACCCATAGTGAGGATTATTTTCTTTGGGAGGAACTATTTAACATATGAACTTTATTTGATGTATTATTAGGTGTCCATATTCTCAAATGTATTTTGGGTACAATAATCTGTTCATGTCCTTGGGGCCACTGCAAGTATATAGACTGATTGTTAACGAGCTAATATATATATCACCATTTTCAACTCCAACTGTGTGCCTACTCGCCGGTCCGGGTACCGGGCCTTTGATAACTAGTCAACTTAAATAAACAACAACAACTGCAGCATGGCAATTTCTTCCGGCTTCCTACGTCACTCTCTCTACCGCGTCATCACGTTCAATATCTTGATGCACAGTGCGCACCAGGGGGAAAGTCGTAACAATCTGTATCACTTACTTCAGATGTTTTCTCTGACTGCCATAACTCGTTCCCCCCTGAAATATTTTCAGCACTACTTCTCACATCAAGAGGCGTTTCCACTTTTAAAGTCTCTTTGACTGCTGTATCTTTGTATAAGTTATCTGACTGGTGATACTTTTCTTCGTCACATTCATGGTCTTCTTCGTTTTCAATGCTTTTATCAGGTTTCTTCTTAAAGAAACCTTCAAAAACTTTCCTTGATTTTGCAGCCTCTTGTCTTTCTGTAGCACGCTTTTTCCGTTTTGTAGCCCCACTCTGGTAAACCCATTCTTTCGGCGTGGGTGAAGTTTCTCTATAAAGAATAACATTCTTTAAATTTCACACAAAAAAATATTTTTTTTAAAATTATATATACTTGTTTCATCCACCAGGATTGTGAGATTTCGCCAGACCAATAGACATAAGTATCAAAGATGAGCGGACAGCGGACGCGTCCGCTTGCGGACGCAGATCCGCAGACTTTTCTGAATCCGCGGACTGACAGCGGACGCTTCGTATGATTATGTTGCGAACTCGCGGACTGACGCGGATCTTCTTTAGCGTTACCATAAAAAATTTCAAGTCATTTAAACAGCTAAATTTCAGCATTGCGGACACGCGGACTGACTGCAAACCAATGTTGTAAGATTCTGCGGACGCGAATCATTGATAGAAATCCATCGACGGACGCGGACGCTAAATTTTAAGATCCGCACACCTCTGATAAGTATACGAACTATGATCCTTCTCTTTATATCTATGGATAGATGGATACTAGCATGGACAAGAAATGGAAGATCAAATGCCTAGTTTAACAAATACCGAAACTATGTATTGACATTATTTAGCAAACTTTTTACCAGTTTTTATTTGCTTGATGATATACGTAATTTTGAAATATTTAACCTGTGTGGCATACATGTAACAGTGTCACTAACTTAGTGGCGTCACTATGGCTGGTGTCACCCGATGCGGGATATTCATCAGGGTGTAACCCCCCCCCCAACCCTTAAGACATTCAACGAGCAATGGTATATATTTCGAATTTTCTTGCATTAGACCTAAGAGAATTAACTTTAAAATACTTAAGCGATTCAAACGATAGTATTACTGACTTTATTTCAGAATTACTTTCATTAAACTGAGTTTGTAAACTACGTCCACGTGATTATATCCGTCCTTTTTTTTAGCGCGTTTGCAAAAAAGACTCCAGATTGATCCGAGCAGCTTTGAACTGTATTCAATACATAAGCTCCAGACGCTCTGCATGTTGACACCCTGTGCTACATGTCTGTATGGTTGTCACAGGTTGTGACTAATGCGTCGAAACCATCCCCTTTACTCCAACCCTTAACTACATAATATTCATAACATTAAGACGTGTATTATACCATGTATAATAATATACGTTCCCGTTCTCAAGTTCCCCCCCCTTTACCCCACCCCCGTAATTGCGTCATCAGCCAGGTGGACAACGGAAGGTGAACGAGGCAGCGGGTAACAGAAACACGTTACATTCCACGGGGAATTCTCTCTGACCACCTGACGGCTATTCTCCGGTCGGCGTCTTCAAAGGGACGGAGACCCGGATGAATGTCCAGTTACTACTGTCTTTGTCGGTATGGCGTACTTCTCCCCTACCCCTCATCTAGGCTCCACCCCCTAATTTGAAAGTTTGAAAGAAACCGATATTATATTTGATTCACTAAGGGTCACGTGGAAGAAAGTGTTTGAATAATGTAAGGTAGATTTATAGACATTCGACCGAGGGGTCCCAGGATGACCGGTCGCAATCCGACTGAGTGATAGCTAGTCGATGATGTGTCTCTGTGTGAGAGAAGTGAGAAGGAGATAGAGAGAGAGAGAGAGAGAGAGTTAACTAGTGATAACGTCCTTGTTCCCCTCATTCATTTTATATTGGATTATTTTGCTGCAGTTTGGATTATCTTTGCTTATGAGAAGTCACCAGATCCCTGTTACGGACTGGTGCCTTTGTATGAATAAATATATTGTGTCACTGTACACCCTTGTTGGATTGATTATCGTCTTGTTGTACGTTTAATTGTTGGTGAGACTGTGTGTGGTAGAAACACAAATACAAATACGAGTCATCATTGAGTCAGCCCTCATACTCTTAGCAACAAGCCAAGAGGACCCTCATCGGGGTCCTCAACAATGGTGGCACCCTGTGCTACATGTCTGTATGGTGGCACCCTGTGCTACTGGTCTGTATTGTGGCATCCGTTACTACTGTTCTGTATGGTGGCACCCTGTGCTACTGCACTGTATGGTGGCACCCTGTGCTACTGATCTGTATCTTGACACCCTGTACCACTGGTCTGTATAGTGACAACCTTTGCTACTCCTCATGTTTTTGACTATGATCGGTTATAAAACCGACTACACTGAGTTCTTTCTGCTATGAAATTTAAAATCGTTCATTTTTTTGTCATCCCTATATTGATGTCACCCGGTGCGGCGCGCACCCACTAGTGACGCCACTGCACTAACTTAAATAACAACGTGAATAGCAAGATTACATAGCGGTGGCTTTATCTATATAAATATAAATGTAAATATGATTCACGCCTAGCTAATAATATCTAAAGTTCTTCACCAATTGCCTTGAAATTTACACACAAAATCGCAGTAAATTAATTAACAGAATTAAAGACGAAGACTTTATCAATACTTACTTCTACATTAAAGTAGGTGTCATAACAGTGGTGATCTGTCTCTGTCCTCTCTTCTCTGGTAGAGATTGATATTTTATCTAAGTTTGTACTCACTCACAGACATCACAAATAAATGATATAAACTGCCAAGTCCGATTCATATACTTTATTTGACGATTACACAAATTATGATTTCAAGATATAAGTGGAATGAAACTATATTCTCTCAGATAATATTCACTAAAACATCATTACTCTATCCTGTGTGCTGCCTGTACCTCTCTGTATTTTAATTTCTCTCAATCTGTATCCCCCAAAAGATACTAGCATCTTTTATTAGAATCTAATTACTGCTTCTTCACAACTATGTCTTTGTCTCTGATTGGTCGGTCCCTAATTGGTGATAATCTGTTAATTCAGTCTAAACAGCAGAGACCCTCAGCTTGTGTAGTTTAGTGACAAATTAATTGATTGACCAATCTCTGACCCAATGATCCACATTCTTGAAAATAAAATGTTTGACCTATATTCTTGTAAATACAATGCTCGCCTAGAAACTTTGGGTCACTGATTCTTTATAACATTAATCAAGCACATGTAGAAGTTTGGCGCCATGTATACGAAATCAGACAGTAGATAATTAACATATCACAATATTTTTCTTTCGAAAATACAAGGACGCGTAGCCTTGCCTTTAATTCCAGCCTAACTAGGTCATCTTACTTTTAACAGGTATGTGTCACCTAAAAATACAAACTCTCTCTAAACATGGCCGACATTGTAATCACACAGTATGTATATATATTGGGTAAAAGATTGGTACTAATATGTATATATATATTGGTTAAATGATTTAGCCGAATTGTTGGGGGAAATTGTATCTTAATATCTTACACGCTATTCTTATATATAGAGAGCCCTGGACATTAGGTATATGACTAAAATTTTTTTTTTTGATTCCCGATTCTGCCACAAGTCGACATTTATCATATCTAAACAAAAAATATCAATAACAACCCTCAACTGTTAAAAAAGGTCACCCTCCACACGCCCAGTAAATCGTATGTCATACCGCATTTAGTATTTTTACTGTAATTTCGTTTTTTGTTGTTCCATGCACCGTCAGCATTTTAGTTGGCAACTATTATACGCATAATTAGTATTTGTTTTGTTTCCGGATTATCTCAGAGCAGTTATGTCGAAAAATGCTCAAGCTTCCGAAGAAAACAAGAGAATTTGGTCTTGAAATATAGTGCAGATCCGAAAATCATGAAAGCATAGTACTGTTGACAGTCTTGATCAAATCTGAAAAATTCCAATGGAACTACATATCGTGAACAGATATAAAATATTACTTACCGATGTAAAAAGCAGAAAAGATAGTGCTGATAGCGGATAAAGTGAAACAGTTATGAAAAAAATGACACTCCCGATTCAACAAAGTAAATCAACAGTTGAAAGAAAAATTGACAATGTTGTTAAGAATTTGAAAGACATAATTGAAGACCTGGAAACTATGATTTCACAGCGATGTTTAATTAATAATTAACACAATAACAGTTGAAAAAGGAGAGTGGTTGTGCCGACAAGACAAAGAATTCTATGTACTTTAGATTTCAGCAAAAGGAAAAGTAGACTATTGTACATTAGAAGATGATTCACAAAAAAGATTCAATCAAGAAAATGAAATTACTTAAAGGGAAAGTGCCAGTCACAGAATGCTTTACTAAAGAAAGTGTTGAATCAAGTGTCTTACCAATTCTGGATACAGAAGATTCTGTGAATGAAGAAGATTTTGTGTGCGAAGAACAGTGTTTCAGTAGTAGTGAAGATTATGAGAAACCATTAAAGTCTTAAAGACAATAAACTGCCTCTGCAGTGCGTATTGTGACTGCAGCTTAGCTGAGTATAAAATAAAGCAAATTATAGTCATTTAATCGTCCGAAAACTCCGTCAATTGTTGCATAGCTCTGATACTTTCAATCAAACTCAGAACACAAGCTTACTATTTCATTTGATGAGTTTCTTAATAAATCTTGGTGAAACTACGTGCTGCAGTATTTCGCACCAAATGAACGGGTTATTGAACGTACAAGGTGTATATATAATATATAAGCCCCTTAGGAGCCCTGAAGCCCGGCCCTCAGAGGTCCTATCGCGAAATGAACTTTTGATGTACACATGGCAGGCCAAGTCCTACAAAATGATATATACATCATGGGTCTAGGACTTATAGTTGCAGAGATATAGCGCTCCTTTATTAATATAGCTTATATAGTAAAAACGGTACTAAGGCCCTTTTACGGCCCTGAGAGGTCAGATCGCGAAATGGAAGAAAGACATTTCTTGGCAGGCCAAGACCTACAAAATGATATATACATCATGGGTCTAGGACTTATGGTTGTTGAGATCTAGGGTGATGACGGACGGACAGACAGACAGACAAAACGGGGACAATAGAGCATTTTTTTTCGAAAATGCTCCAATAATATTTAATGGAATAAAAGCAGTGCTGAAGTCTAGCCTTCAATAAAAATTATTGTCTCTGACACAACTGCAGCAAATACTGGAAGAAAAATTGGTGCAGTCACACTGTTATAGAAACACTTTCAAGGTGTTGGATTAGAAAAAAACTGTATACATTGGACGCTTATACAAGTGGCGTAACTAGGGTGGGGGTGGGGGGTCCAAATTTGAACATACCACCGGGCTCCCGCTTGAGGGGGGCCCCCAAACGAGTTTCCATTTTTTTTATTTTAACACGCGCTGCCGTGACTAAGCCTTCTGTAGCGACCAAAGTCGGTAATGTTTTTATAATACACTTTGGAATGGCTGGAAATGCGCCATAGGTACTCTGTGAGTACAATGTCGGTCACGTATTGAGAGAGTTTGTATTTTTAGGAGACACATACCTGTTAAAAAGTAAGATGACCTAGTTAGTAGGGAGCGACCGATAATCGGATCGGTATCGGACCGATATTGGCACTATCGGTTAATATCGGATCGGCCGATTGTTGTAGGGAGTGACCGATAGTCGAACCGATATTGGCACTATGGGTTAACTGTCGGACCGGCCGTTTTTTGGCTGCCGATACATTGTTTTTTTTTCACAACAGAGTTGCAGAAAAAAAAATCAGTAAATAACCCAATTCTATAACCAGATCAGACAAGATTTTAAAAAAAGGAAAAAAAAACCCGTACACAGAAGTTGTCACGTCTGCAAAAATTGCATCAGAGATATGACCTTGAAACAATAGGATTGGCATTTCTTAATTCTAATGTATGACCTCGAATAATACAATTAGTGAACATTTGTGTGTATTTTTTTTTCGGGATGGGAAGTTGGGGGGGGGGGGTAAACAAGACACACGTGGGCGAAGTATTACAAAATATGTGAACATGGGTTGACATACGTCATACAGCACGTAAAAAAACACGTGTTTGGCATTGTTGTTGCTTAAGGGGCTGTCCATTAATTACGTCAACAAAATAGGGGGAGGGGGGTCAGAAAATTTTTGACAATTGTTGACAAGGGGGAGGGGGGAGGTCAAGAAAAGTTGACGTCAACAATGTTACTTTTTTAATTTAATATAATTACTTAATAAATAGAAAAATTAAGCAGCGTTTGTAGTTCTGTGTTACACACTCGCTTAACATTCAGTATTTTAATTAAACTAACTATATTCCTACTAATTTTGCCACATAAACATTTTGGAAGCCACCTTTTTAGGGGGGGGGGGTAATCAAATGTTGACGTAATTTTATAGGGGGGGTCTCTGGGAGTTTGACAAGTTGTTGACAAGGGGGGGGGAGGTAAAAATCGCCAAAAATTTGTTGACATAAATAATGGACTGCCCCTACAAAGATAATATCGGTATCGGTATCGGTAAAAATGCTGGGGGAAAATATCGGTATCGGACTATCGGTAAAAAGGCATATCGGTCGCTCCCTACTAGTTAGGCTGGAATTAAAAGCAAGGCTAAGCTTCCTTTTATTTTCAAGAGAAAAATGTGATAAGTTAATTATCTACTGTCTGGTTTCGTATACATGGCGCCAAACTTCTACATGTGCTTGATTAGTGTTATAAAGAATCAGTGTCCCAATGTTTCTAGGTGAGCATTGTATTTACAAGAATATAAATTAAACAATGTATTTTCAAGAATGTGGATCATTGGGTCACGATGAGCTTAGGTAAATGAATCAAATTCAAAGCTGCTCAGATCAATCTGGAGTTTTTTGCAAACACGATAGAAAAAAGGACGGATGTAGTCACGTGGTTTTATGAAATAGAAGACGTAGTTTATAAACTCAGTTGAATCAAAGTAATAAACATATTTCTGAAATACAGTCAGTAATACTATCGTTTTCATCGCTTAAATATTTTAAAGTAAATTCTTTAAATCAAAGACCGTCTAGAGCAGGAAAATTCTAAATATGTACCATTGTTCTTGCTGGAATTTAAGTCTTGGTGGAGGGGGGGTGACACCCTGAATTGTCCGTATCGGGTGACACCAACCATAGTGATGCCACTGAGTTGGTGACACTGTTACATGTATTCCACACAAATGAAGGATTTCAAAATTACGTAAATCATCACGCAAATAAAAACTGGTAAAAAGTTTACTAAAACTGTCAAAACATAGTTTCGGTTGTTGTAAAACACGTTATCTTGACGGCATTTCATCTTCCATTTTTGTCCATGCTACACTCCATCTGTTCATAGACATAAATAGAAGGGTAATCGTTCGTATACTTATATCTATTCGTCTGACGAAATCTCACAATCATGGCAGATGAAACTATTATACATAATTTTTTGTATATTTTTTTTTTTGCGAAATGTAAAGAATGTTATCCTTTATAGAGAAACTTCACCCTTGCCGAAAGAATGGGTTTACCAGAGTGGGGCTACAAACCGGAAAAATCGTGCTACAGAAAGACAAGAGGCTACAAAATCAAGGAAAGATTGATTTTTTTTTAAGAACAAACCTGATAATAGCATTGAAAACAAAGAAGACCATGAACATGGTGAAGAAGAGTATCACCATTCAGATAATTTAATCAAAGATACAGCAGTGTAGCAGCGGCTGTCAAGTACTTAGCAAAAACCAACTCAAGCTTACTTGGCCACAAAGAAGAACTGGATTCTCCCAGTCCTGGGAACTTCATAGAATTTGTGAAATTTCTTCCAGAATTTGATGAAGTTACGTAACATCACTTAAAAAAATTCAAAATGAGTTCATAAGCTTGATGGGCGATAAAGTTAGGGAATCAATTGTTGGGAAAGTCAAGCAAGTTTGTTACTTTTCTCTGATGTTTGATTCCACTCCAGATGTTTCTCAGAAAGAACAATTTCGATAATTTTGAAATAAAGGAGTCATTCCTTCGTTATTTTGAAATTGTGAAGCCAGATGCACAACATAATGAAGAACTTGTTCTGAAAACTCTTTAAGACATTGGACTAGACTTTAATCTGTGCACAGATCAAACCTATGATAACGCAGCCACAATGAGTGGCCGTCGGTCTGGCCTGCAGAAACGTCTCTTAGACATAAACCCAAACGTAACATTTATGAACTGTGATAATCACTCTCTCAACTTGGCAGCTATTCATTCTGCTGAGATAGATCTAGCAATTATCACCTTTTTCCATGAATTGCTCAACCTTGTTTCCTATTCACCCCAGAGATAGACCTAACTTAAAGAAACTGGAGCCGGGAAACTAAAAACGGAGAGTAGTACATGGTGGAACTCAAGAGAAGAAGCTACGTCGTCAGTTTCCTTGCATCTTGACAAAGATGCTGAAGAGATTAAGACCCTTTCATGCTTTCTGCAAAATGATGAGAAACGGACGAAACTGATCACCCAATCCACCGAAAGAGCAAAAAGAAGGCATTGAATGCTATGGATTTCCTGCACGCAAAACAACCAGAAGAAAGAAAAGACTTGATGGGGAGTTCAGTTCTTATGTAGGACTGTAAATAGAACTGCAATTCAAACGTGTTGCAACAAAAGTGTCGGATAGATTTCATATGGAGATGAAGGATAGATTCCAAAGGTTGCAAAACCATGTGGGCACCTTTGGGGTTCTTCTTAAATCAAGACACCTGTTGAATTCTATGGATGATTACAAACTGATGAAAAACTGTTACTTTCTCCTGTTTTTATGATGACATGCAGGCAAATCACTTTTTCAATGGTGTCATTGATGCACGAGCACTTTCATCAACAAACCGGTACCACAATCTCTAATTGACTTATTGAGGAAGCTGGCTTCATATGACGTGTGCTCAAACCTTGCAACCTCCATCCGAATACTGCTAACTCAGGCCACTTCTATTGCATAATGAGAGAGATCATTCTCAAAACTCAAGTCAATCAAAAAAACTATATCAGGAGCACAATGACGCAAGAAAGACAGCAGCATGGCTCTAATGTCAGTGAAGTCACAAATACTAGACACCATTGACTTAGATGATGTTATAAATGCCTTTACTGCACAGAAAGCACGACGTAAGGCAATATGAATTGAGATTTGTTACTTGTGCATTATCTCGTCCCTTAACAATGGAGTTATTCATTAAAAGAGTTTTAATGATTATTTTTTGTTAATTTTATTGATATACTGTACTAATGTGAATTTAGACATATATTTATCAAGTACATTATCTCTTGTCATGATACCGTATGTCAAATTGCAGGGGCCGCCAAAAAGGCCAAGCCCCCCCGGGCCCCCAAATCCCTAGAAACGCCTCTGGCCTACACCACATTCTAGATGCAATATTGACATTTTGGTCCACTGATCCTACACCTCTATCAACGCAGAGTTCAAATATCTGTGCAGAGCGTGCAATTACAGTGATGCAAGATTTACTTCCACTTTGCATGTCCATTGAAAAATCGAACATTAAATTTCTTTTAAGTAATACACAATAGAAATGTACATTGTAGCATTGTACCAATTATCAATATTATTCTTAAGTGACTTTAATTTGTAATGGTGAAACATTTATCGCAATATTTGAAAATTTTTATGTTCTAAAAATATTTGCCTCGATCGGAGGGTGAACTTTTTTATGCAAAACAAAAATTACCCATATTTTCTTTATTTGTGATACAAAGCTCCACCAAATATTATATGGGGATATAGGCATGGGCGTGGCTAGGAATTCTTCCGGGGGGGGGACACTTTTTTTATTTTAACTGACAATGCCATACAGGTTTATTTCTCAGTTAAATCCAAGTTAAGTATAACATTCATTATTTATTTTAACTGACAATGCCATACAGGTTTATTTCTCAATTAAATCCTAGTTAAGTATAAACATTCATTATTTATATTGACATAAATAAATGTATTTGAAAATTCAAACATTTTTAAATTTTTTTTCTGTTTAATTTGGCCTTATGTAGCTTGATTTGTCCTTCGAAAATATTCTTAGCATTCAGATTTATTTTTAAATCTGGCAACTCTTGTTAGTTTATAATCGTCTGCCACTGAGTAAATTTTAAATGTATCTTAAATTAATATGAAAAGATGGATATCAGAAAAAAAATGCACAATCTCAATCAAATGAAAAGTAGAGCAATCGCGGGATTCCGAAAAACCGTTATTAGAAGATTTTAGGGCGTTTCCAGTATCTGAATTATCATATACATTGAGGACAACAGTACAAGTTCAACAGCCAGACACAACTGAAGAAATTATTTCTGATTTGATTGTCGCTGTCACTTCATTTCCTAAATTGGATATTGGAATGTATGTCTTGACATACGACCTTTCAAATGAGTTAAAATTGCTGCTGATCCTTGATTGTTGGACCCCTGATAAAGAGCATGATTTTTAGAGCTGACAGTGGTGGAAACAGAGGTTTTAGATATGCTTGGTTATCAAACTATTTATCGTGGGTTGTATACTCGCAAATGTTAAAAGGTGCCTTTTGCAAATTTCGCATGTTGTTTCCGCAAAAAGTAATTTCAGGAGTTCAGGGGGCCTTTGTCATCAAACCATGCACAAAATTAAAATATTTTAACTAAGATGCACGTAGCCACATACAAAGCACATGGCACAAAGACTCTTATGAAGGATGCAAGCTATTTTGTTGCACTTTTGGTAGCCAAAGCAGTTTCTATAGATGAGCAGTTGAACTCATCATTTAGAAGAAAAATTCAAGAAAATTGGAACAAACTGGGTCCCACCATTTCTACAATCCTTTTTTGCGGCATGCATGATTTGGCACTTCGTTAAAAAAAAGAATCACATTCTGGTAATTTTTACGACCTGTTAGAGTTTCGTGTTGAATCTGGAGATGAAGTTCTAGGTAATCATTTGTCAATTAGTTCTTGTAGTGCTAAGTATATCTCGGCAACTACACAAAACACTACGATCGAAAATTGTGGGTCTCTCTTGCGTGAAGACATTGTTCGTGAAGCAAATAATTCAGTTGCAATTTCTATACTTACGTGCCCACAAGACAACATAATTTCAGGCATTGAGCATATGTCACTTGGTGTTAGATTTGTCAAAGAAAGCCATCATTACTAATTCATTAGAATTTGAATTAGATATGACAAATCTTGTTTGTCAAGGAATGACGGATGTTTTACAAAGGCAAATAAAGAAGGAGTCCAAGTAATAATTTAAAAAAAAGAGCCAAAAGCAGCATTTGTACATTGCAGTTCACATAAACTAAATCTTGTCGTGAACGATTTCAATAATGTGAATGCTGTACGAAACACTATAAGAAAAATTAAGTCAATTATAGTGTTTTTCTGAGAAATTAATCAGCAAAAAAAAAAAAAACAATTCCAGATGTTCCTTTGATATGTGAAACTAGATGGATACATAAATATAAAAGCTTTCGGATTTTCGCTGACGATGTGACAGATATTGATAGGGTTGGGGTACATTTGTTGTTTGATTAGTTATTATTCAAAAATATTCATCAAGGCTAAAAGCTGTGACCCAAAAATTGCAGTCAATGTATTTAGATTTACTGGCAGTACAAAAATACATTGAAGAATTGTTAACTACATTGACTGTTGATCGACATAATTGTGATGAGAGGTATAAGGACATTTTATATACAAAAGGTGTTGTAGATGACATTGATGTCGACATTCAACCTGCATGAAAAGCTGGAAGACAAATGAACAAGGAAAATGCAAAAGTTGATTTACCTGAGGGTTATTTTAGAATAACTGTTTTACGCCTTACCTTGATTCTATTATATCAACTGGAAACTCGTTTTTATGTAGAAAATAAACCAGCATTTTCCCTTGTAGTTTTGCATCCCTTTTTGATGACAAAACAAGGATCAAGCCGGGGCTATCGCTGAATATTACGCATTTGACAATTTAATCGAGGAGAGTGAAACCATTTATGATATATGGAAATGTAAAGCTAGTAAAGGGGAAAAAAAGAAACAATGACTCTATGTGAGGTTTTAGATGAAACCAATTTTTTTTTTCCTTTGATTAAAATGACTTTTTTGACAGCATTGACTTTTCCAGTAACAACGTGCACAATCGATAGATCATTTAGCGTTCTAAGACGAGTTTCCGTAGAAAAAAGAATATCTCAAAACAAGGAAAAAAATTAAAGAAAATGTAATCAATCGATTTGGACAAATACCAAAACGTTTAAAATGTTTGTTCAAGAATAAATAGTTTAAAATTACACTATTATTACTGTATCAGTGTAAATTATAATTTTATACTCTATTTTATTTCTTCGACACTGAAACCATACTGTTAAAAATGTCAAACATGTAATAAGTTATACTTGCGGATATAATTCTTTTTTTAAGTTTGATATATGTACATGTTCTTCAATGTAATTAACTTCCAGGAAATTTATTGTGATAACTTTATGACATTTTTCCAAAATGTAAGGGGGGGGAGGGTTCAATAGCTAACTACAGGATGTAATTGCAAATCGTAGTTAATAACTACAGGATGTAATTGCAAATCGTAGTTAATAACTACAGGATGTAATTGCAAATCGTATTGTCAAACAAAATTCGTCGATGAGCCACATACTGTTATATAGGTCTGGAGATGTGTAACAAATGTTTTGTTGACGTAATTTATGGACGAGACCATACAAATAAATACACATTCTTACAAACAAAAGCTTACATACATATACCAACAATAAAGTAACGTCATCTTTGTGGGGAGAGACTGCTAAGTGTGTCAAAAATGTCACTGGGTTGGACAAGGGGGAATATTTTTTAAAAAAACGCGTTAATAAACGTTTTTCGTTTTATAAAAATCAGAAGCTCTTATAAAGTCTATTACCACGTGACCAATTTATTCAGAAATTATTTTCTGCTTTTCAGTAGGCAAGAAAAACGTTGTTTTTTTATTTATAAAATATTTTTTATAATGTAATTGTTATTTTCTGTTACGCACTGGCTACGGGACCGTAACTACGGTCTCCATATATTTTTTTTCCAGAGACCGTATATATGTGCTCATGCGCGACTTTATTATTTTTTTTCCCGTTTCCGGGGTCAGGAATTTTGCGCTAATTGATATCTTTGTGCTAAAGATGATTAAATTGGGCGATAAATTTAACTATTCTGTTGAAATAAAATTAAGATGTTTGCTGCAAATGAGTTCCTAAAAAAAAACAGCATGTGGGAAAATTACATGTACTTAAGTACTTCAAGGCATAGATTTAAATAGGTGCTCCGAATTGAATTTTAAATTATTATGAACTCAATATTGAAAAGAACTAGTTGTTGCTAGAAAGATACTACATTTATTAATATTTCTTTAAAAAAGTTGTAAGAAGTCATATTTAAAAACACAAGTCCATTTTAGATTTTTTTTATTTATTACGCCCATGCTTCTGACTATAACAAATCACTTAATAGCCCATAGGCAACATTAAATTAAAAAAAAAATGTCTGCCAGTACACCACACAAACTAAGCTTCAGGCTTGGTTATGTTTTCACACCCTTTTGACCTAGTTTTAGGCCTATATTCTTGTAATTTAAAATAATTCAAAGCCGTATTTACTTTTTAAAAATAAATTAAAATATCTCCGAGTATTAACAGCAAATGACTTTGTAAGGCTTCGAAAAAAATTAATGCCAAATATAAAAATATCTCCGATTATTAACAGGCACTCTGTACTTTTTATTATTAATTTTTTTAATGAAATTATTGGTATTCTTGCACTGACCTATAGGTATCAATTAGCACGAAAATCCTGACCCCGGAAACGGAAAAAAAAAAGTCGCGCATGCGCACATATATACGGTCTCTGGAAAAAAATATGGAGACCGTAGTTACGGTCCCGTAGCCAGTGCGTTTCTGTTAATGAACTAAAGTAATTACAGATGTTTCGGTATCATGAGTACTCTTCAATCTTTTGAACAAATCTTATCAGATTTTCTGTTAGCACACAGTTTTAATTTTGTTTTGTTAGAACACAGTTTTAATTTGGATCTGTAAGCAAACAGTTTTAATTGGGTTCTGTTAGCACACGGTTAAAATTTGGTTCTGTTAGCACACGGTTAACATTTGGTTCTGTTAGTACACAGTTTTAATTTGGTTCTGTAAGCATACAGTTTTAATTTGGTACTGTTAGCACACAGTTTCAATTTGGTTCTATTAGCACACTGTTTTAATTTGGTTCTATTAGCACACTGTTTTAATTTGGTTCTATTAGCACACTGTTTTAATTTGGTTCTGTTAGCACATGGTTAAAATTTGGTTCTGTTAGAACACTCTTTTAATTTGGTTCTGTTAGCACACAGTTTCAATTTGGTTCTATTAGTACACTGTTTTCCTTTGGTTCTATTAGCACACTGTTTTAATTTGGTTCTGTTAGCACATGGTTACAATTTGGTTCTGTTAGCACACTGTTTTAATTTGGTTCTGTTAGCACACAGTTTCAATTTGGTTCTGTTTTCACACAGTTTGAATTTAGTTCTGTCAGCAAAGTGGTTTATTTTGATTCTGTTTGCAAAAAGTTTTGTTTTCACGCAGTTTCAATTTGGTTCAGTTTGCACAAGCTTTAATTTCGTTCTGTTTGCAAAGAGGTATTTTGGATCTGTTTGTAGACATTTTCAATTTGGTTCAGTTTGCAGACAGTTTTAATTTGGTTCTGTTTGCAGACAGTTTCAATTTGGTTCTATTAGCAGACAGTTTTAATTTGGTTCTGCTGTGACATCTTTGTCAGGCTGTGAGAGGCAGTGAGAGGCTGTTTTACGTTAAGAGGTATTTTTAAAAAGTATTTTTGCGTTAAATAATTTGTGAGCTGCCCCTTATATACAGATATGTACACACACATAAATATACACCTATATAAACGTATATACACTTATATAAATGTTAATACACTTAAATAAACGTATATACACTCATATAAACTTATATACACTTATATAAACGTATATACACTTATATAAACGTTAATACACTTATTTAAACGTATATACACTTATATAAACGTATATACACTGATATAAACGTATATTCAGTTACACAACTCATACAGAGAATTTCAAAATGACCAACAATTGACAATAAAGACAATTAAAATAGAAATAATATAGTCTATATTATTCATATCAAATTTACCTTTGTCTCCTTGTTATATGGTGTCATGTTGGTATTATAGTTCCAAAGAGCCTCTAGGTAATCAAAAATCACGCTCGACGCTTCCCGGTTGTATTTTAATAGAAACTCTTGCATAGCCTGCGAGTCATTTATAAGGGAAATAACTCGGTCAATGGACACAATTAGGAAGACTAGAACTAAGATACTTCTTGTGTAAATGTACATTTTTTGTAAATTGTCGAATCGTGAACAGAAACTGAAGAAGAGAAAAAAAATACAAGACAATTATAAGAAAAACGCTTTAAACAGAATGTACTAAACAGTTTTTAAATGACCTCCCTTTAATTATAAAATTATTTACAGAAGGTGTGATATCTTTAAAAAGAAGCTTCATTCACATATTTATAATTGACATATACTTTCTTCAATCCTACTCATAAAGTGCTATTCTTGGCTTAATATCTAGTTTGCGATAAACGCATCAAAAAAATTGCGATTAAAATATTTAACGCAACACTTAAATGCTTTAATTTGACCAAAATGCGGAAACTTCACCAAATCGATATATAACAGAATTTCACTCAACATTTTGAAGTTAAGTTCCGTTCACTTATTAAGTAGATCTACTACCCTCAACCTGTCGCAATTCGCACACACCCTCACCCCCAAGTATGTCGGCTAAAGCCCCACTTGTAAATATGATGAAGATGTTTTTGTTATTTAGCCCTTTCACAAACAAACCTCCTGCTCTCTTCCCGGTCGATGTAAAAAGAGTAAAGTTTCATTCACTAGTTTACATACTGTAGTGTATTGGTGGAGGTACTATAGTGCATTGTTGAAGGTATAATGAACCCTTTTATAATTAGATCAAAATAACGCGAGATGCTAGAAATTTTGTATCATTATTTTTATGCGCATAATAATGTATCGTATTTTGATAATATAGCATCTTACTGGTCACGTCTACAAACAGCTGCACTAATAGTTTCATATACATGACACATGTAATCAGTGTATAGACTAGGCTGATGCACACATCTGTACAAAAGAAAGTGGTTGTATTTTTCAGAATTATTGTGAAACCGAACTAAATTTAATATTTTATATAGGGTTGTTGATTTACTGCAATTAAAGCGTAATTAATGCGTTAAAAATATGCGATTACATTTTTAACACAAACACCTAAATGCGTTAAATTGTATCCCAACGCACACAGTCGGGGCGTTGTAAGCTGTGTATAGTCGGGGCGTTGTAAGATGTGTACAGTCGGGGCGTTGTAAGCTGTGTATAGTCGGGGCGTTGTAAGCTGTGTACAGTCGGGGCGTTGTAAGCTGTGTATAGTCGGGGCGTTGTAAGCTGTGTACAGCCCAGACGTTTTAAGCTGTTTATAAGTAATACATCTATAAACGTACTTTACGTTTTAAAGTCCTATTCCCTCAGGAAAAATCAGTCTCTATGTTCTAGAGTCTTATATATCTCAGTTTTCTTTATGGTATAAACCTACTTGATATTTCAAAGAATAAATGCAATGACAAAAATATTCAGAAAAAAACTGTAATCAATGTGAGACCTTACTGCACCCATCATAGTGACCTCAGGACACCAGCTCGAGCCCCCCCCCCCCCAGGACGTGCTCGCCAATTTCTTGACGATATTTAGACTATTGGAGGCGCAGCGGGCCATCTCCGACTGACGTGTGCAGAGAGTCAACTTTCTGTCTAGTGTGACACCCAGGTACTTTGGCTTCGGTTCCAGAGCAAGAACCGTAACTTCTACCTCTAGCCTCAGTGGTTCCTTAAGAATACTCGTGCCCAAGGTGAACAAAGAGTAGACGGTCTTCAAGCAGTTAGCTCCCACATCCTGGTATAACAGCCGACCGTATTCAGGTATTTCTGGAGTGCGCTCTCAAAGACAGAGGCACTCTTTCCGGTCTTCCAGATTGCCAAATTTCGGCATACAGTAGGCTTTTACATCCTAGAAACTGCGGCAGGCCATTTATAAAGACTAGGAACAACATACAGCTAATAGCGGAGCCCTGCTTGCTATAACTAGCAGTCAGGCCTGAGCCCGTTTGCCTGGGTCAGGATGTTCAGAAGTTTCCACGCCTTTTGGCATTCCCTCAGATCCAACATATTGCATGCCTCGGTCCATTTCAACCTTTTGGCCTCGGCACTCGCCCTTTTGACCTGCTCAGTAAGTTTATCGTACTCGCGGCGCGCCTCGGCCGTTTAGCTTCGGCTCGCCCTCTACCGAGCGGCTTGCCACTGCCTAACCATGGATATCTAGATACCAGAATAGACAACCAAACAAAATTTCATTCTAGCTGTGTACGGTTTAGGTTGACGCAAGGATTTTTTTTTCTTCTTTGTGTTTGTGGATTGTTTAATTTATTTATTTTTTTTCTGAATATAATGTCTTCAAAAATATCCTACACACAGAAAATTGAATGTAGTTTAATAAAAAGTAACTTTTATTGAAATGAATCATAATGAATTTTTTTTCTTCTTTGGGTTTGTGAATTGTTTAATTTATTTATTTATGTTTATTTTTTTCATCTAAACTTTTTAAAAATAATAAAATACTTGCATAATAATATCACTTTGAAACATATATTGTTAAAAAGCCCTTTCAATTTACATTTTCATATATATATACTATAATAACATAATTTTTAAAATAAAAGCTTTAGAGAAATATTAGTCGATAAAAATTTTAAAGACATTGACGAATTAAGATTGAAAAAGCTGGATGTTTTTTTTAACAATGTCAACAGAGGAGGGCTATTGAAGCCATCTGAGTACACCTTCTCTACTTGCCTACTAAATTGGAAAGTATTCAATTCATTGAAAAGATCAGCAAGTAGTCTGAAACTATTTCTAGGACAAACAAATAAAAAAAAATTGTTTAAATTGTTGATAGAGTAACAATTGATGAGTCATTGCTGATTGAAGAAATTATTTTTTTAATTCAATCTTAATTTAAAAGAACTTATTTATGTTAAATTTTTTAATTGTTCGTCTAAAAATTATGTTAAGCAAATGAATGAGACCGTTCATGAAAAACCAATGAAAAAACGAAAAATAATTAAATTGACAAAATAAAGATTTTAAATTAAAAAATTTGTTATTAAAAGTTTTCAAACTTTAATTGCGTTTGTGTTTATTTCATAAAAACATAAGTACCAAATATACAAAACTGCCATTAAACATGAAGACTAACGCTAAACACTTGATTGTGTGTCAGCCTAAAACGTATTTTTAAAAAATATTCGTTGTCCTTCCTGATGCTATATCTAGATTTCCTTGGCCTAACTAGCTTTGCAAGGGCTGTAGTCATAAATGGCCTAAACTTGCGTTTCGGAAGGCTCTGAGGGACTGTTCTACGTGCGGCACTCAAGAGAGCTTCAATGATCTCCTTGTAAACAACGGTATCTACCCTCTCCAAGGCAGCATCTGTGGCTACCCAGAAGGCGTCCCAATTTTGCCTTTGAATAGACCCAGCACCTTCGCTTAGCTCCTGGGTTTCTCTCGGGTGGAGGAATATCCACTGAGACGAAAATGGGTTTGTGATCGCTGCCAACGCAGTCAAGCACTTTGAAAGAGGTATTACAGGCCAGGTCAACCGAAACAAGGGTTAAATCCGATCTCGTTTCGCTCGCATCGCTACCGTGGTACAAGATGGGGTCTGAATCCTTGTCCTGCAACCGAACTAAACTTGTAATATTACAATTCTCCTCAATCCTTTTGCCTGCCGCATCGGTACGTTCGTATCTCCATGCCGGAGACATGGCGTTGAAATCACCAACTGTGCCAAGTAGAGTATCCTCAGATGTTATTATGCTGAGCTCCGACTTGGGGGGGGGGGTGTAAACATTGACACAAAGATACTTCCTCTCATCCTTATAGACATATATCACAAGTGTTTCCGTTTTTCCGTGGGAGGCACGGGCGTTACTCGGCTGTCCAATTAAAGAGTTCTTTACCAAGGTAACAAGTCCCTGGCAGTTCTTACACCCACACCGGAAGCACGAATAACCAGTTATGTTAACAGTCCGTAGGCCAAGGATGTCTTCTTGTAACATTCCAACATCCACATCATTCTCGTTCAAAAGCTTTGCGACTTCTAGGCTTTTGGGAATTAACCCACGGACATTCAGATGGACAATCCTAAATTGAACCTTACCAGACCGTTTCCCGAGTTTCCGCTTGTCGGTCATGGTGCCGGACACCATAGGCGGGGTATAGCTTTCGGTATGACCCGTAGACAGTATCCTGCTAGCCACGACTTTCGGTTTATCACTTACTAAACTGCGATGTCTAATAGATCTAACTTACTAAACTGCGATGTCTAATAGATCTAACTTACTAAACTGCGATGTCTAATAGATCTAACTTACTAAACTGCGATGTCTAATAGATCTAACGTACTAAACTGCGATGTCTAATAGATCTAACTTACTAAACTGCGATGTCTAATAGATCTAACTTACTAAACTGTGATGTCTAATAGATCTAACTTACTAAACTGCGATGTCTAAAAGATCTAACGTACTAAACTGCGATGTCTAATAGATGTAACTTACTAAACTGCGATGTCTAATAGATCTAACTTACTAAACTGCGATGTCTAATAGATCTAACGTACTAAACTGCGATGTCTAATAGATCTAACTTACTAAACTGCTATGTCTAATAGATCTAACTTACTAAACTGCGATGTCTAATAGATCTAACTTACTAAACTGCTATGTCTAATAGATCTAACTTACTAAACTGCGATGTCTAATAGATCTAACTTACTAAACTGCGATGTCTAATAGATCTAACGTACTAAACTGCGATGTCTAATAGATCTAACTTACTAAACTGCGATGTCTAATAGATCTAACTTACTACACTGCGATGTCTAATAGATCTAACGTACTAAACTGCGATGTCTAATAGATGTAACTTACTAAACTGCGATGTCTAATAGATCTAACGTACTAAACTGCGATGTCTAATAGATCTAACTTACTAAACTGCGATGTCTAATAGATGTAACTTACTAAACTGCGATGTCTAAATAATCTAACTTACTAAACTGCGATGTCTAATAGATCTAACTTACTAAACTGCGATGTCTAATAGATCTAACTTACTAAACTGCGATGTCTAATAGATCTAACGTACTAAACTGCGATGTCTAATAGATCTAACTTACTAAACTGCGATGTCTAATAGATCTAACTTACTAAACTGCGATGTCTAATAGATCTAACTTACTAAACTGCAATGTCTAATAGATCTAACTTACTAAACTGCGATGTCTAATAGATCTAACTTACTAAACTGCGATGTCTAATAGATCTAACTTACTAAACTGCGATGTCTAATAGATCTAACGTACTAAACTGCGATGTCTAATAGATCTAACTTACTAAACTGCGATGTCTAATAGATCTAACTTACTAAACTGTGATGTCTAATAGATCTAACTTACTAAACTGCGATGTCTAAAAGATCTAACGTACTAAACTGCGATGTCTAATAGATGTAACTTACTAAACTGCGATGTCTGATAGATCTAACTTACTAAACTGCGATGTCTAATAGATCTAACGTACTAAACTGCGATGTCTAATAGATCTAACTTACTAAACTGCTATGTCTAATAGATCTAACTTACTAAACTGCGATGTCTAATAGATCTAACTTACTAAACTGCTATGTCTAATAGATCTAACTTACTAAACTGCGATGTCTAATAGATCTAACTTACTAAACTGCGATGTCTAATAGATCTAACGTACTAAACTGCGATGTCTAATAGATCTAACTTACTAAACTGCGATGTCTAAAAGATCTAACGTACTAAACTGCGATGTCTAATAGATGTAACTTACTAAACTGCGATGTCTGATAGATCTAACTTACTAAACTGCGATGTCTAATAGATCTAACGTACTAAACTGCGATGTCTAATAGATCTAACTTACTAAACTGCGATGTCTAATAGATCTAACTTACTAAACTGCGATGTCTAATAGATCTAACTTACTAAACTGCTATGTCTAATAGATCTAACTTACTAAACTGCGATGTCTAATAGATCTAACTTACTAAACTGCGATGTCTAATAGATCTAACGTACTAAACTGCGATGTCTAATAGATCTAACTTACTAAACTGCGATGTCTAATAGATCTAACTTACTAAACTGCAATGTCTAATAGATCTAACTTACTAAACTGCGATGTCTAATAGATCTAACTTACTAAACTGCGATGTCTAATAGATCTAACTTACTAAACTGCGATGTCTAATAGATCTAACGTACTAAACTGCGATGTCTAATAGATCTAACTTACTAAACTGCGATGTCTAATAGATCTAACTTACTAAACTGTGATGTCTAATAGATCTAACGTACTAAACGGCGATGTCTAATAGATCTAACGTACTAAACTGCGATGTCTAATAGATCTAACTTACTAAACTGCGATGTCTAATAGATCTAACTTACTAAACTGCGATGTCTAATAGATCTAACTTACTAAACTGCGATGTCTAATAGATCTAACTTACTAAACTGCGATGTCTAATAGATCTAACTTACTAAACTGCGATGTCTAATAGATCTAACGTACTAAACTGCGATGTCTAATAGATCTAACTTACTAAACTGCGATGTCTAATAGATCTAACTTACTAAACTGCGATGTCTAATAGATCTAACGTACTAAACTGCGATGTCTAATAGATGTAACTTACTACTATTATTTAGTATACTATTTTACTTCATGCAATTCTTGACAATTTTCAAACACGGTGCATACATTATTTAATTAATTTTAATTATCTCGTAAAATAGAGCCAATCTAGCAAAAGCATTTACATATTCTAAATCAGCATAGTTGACTTTGTATAAAATGATTCAAATATCACTGGCAATGAATTCACTGTTTACCAGTGTTATCGATAAATATAAAATGACGGTGTTGAAAACGTCTCAAAGATGTACATGGCGATCTAGTTACCATAATTTCTCAATTTATGTAACCCAAGGAAACAGAATGAACCAAAGAACAAAGCATTAGAAAAACTAGGACAAAGGAAAGAAACTGCAGGCTAGGAAGGTCCATGAAAGAAGAGAGGGGGGAGAGAGAGGGAGAGAGAGGGGAGAGAAAGAGGGGAGAGAGAGATTAGAGGGAGAGAGAGAGGGAGAGAGGGGATATATATATATATATATATATATATATATATATATATATATAAGAGAAAGACAGAGAGAGAGAGATAGAGAGAGAGAGAGAGAGATAGAGATAGAGAGAGAGAGAGAGAGAGAGAGAGAGAGAGAGTAGGAGGTAAGACGAGTGGTTAGACAGACGTCAAATGTAATGAAGGGTTTGACAGTAAGGGACAATAAAAAAATTATAAAAACTGTGTATGGCATACTTCTGTATCGCATACTTCTGTATCACATAAGTCTGTATCGCATACTTTTGTATCGCATACTTCTGTATCGTATACTTCTGTATCTTATACTTCTGTATCGTATAATACTTCTGTATCGCATACTTCTGCATCGCATACTTATGATTGCAAAAAACAGTCATTGATGAAAAATACAGTTATTAATATGTCTGGTATTGTGAAGTACAGTTATTAATGAAATATCTGGTATTGCAAAATACAGTTATTAATGAATCATCTTTTTTGTGAAATATGACAGCCTTATGGCCTTTGTTAGATACCGAGCAGATATAGAAATTCATGATGACTTTTTATTTTGCCAACCTTTATCAGAAGATATTTTAAATGTTATGAATACATTTATAAAAATGAACAAAAATGATTGTAACAGTTGTGTTGGAACAAAACTGATGGACCAAAAGTATGGCCGGCATGAATAATAGATTAGTTGACAGAGATGCTTTGGCTACTATTACAACCTGGCTTTCGGTTGCCCCTCCTCTTCTAATACTACATCTCCGTTGTTCAGATAGGTGTGGTGGTCTCATGCAGGTTGCCCACTTACTTAAACAGTAATGACAACATATAAGAAAAATCAGCAAGACAAGATTGATTTCACAGGACTAATTATATGTGTGTTTAATACAACAACAGAAGAATTAACAACATATGCAACGAGCCAGAGCTGAACCCAAAGATTACAGAGTCATAGTAAACACACGCCTCTGCACACTTACAGCAGGAGATAATCAGACCTCAATCTATCTCTCTAGCGCCGCCGCTGACTTGGATCTCAGTAGGGCCACCATTAATTCACTAAAACATGCCTAAAATTCCTCACTGCATCTGGTACCAACTTTTGCAGAACCCAAGGCCTACATACTCAAACAATACCATTGGCTAGTACAATACACAATAACTACTTAATATGGAGCCATTAAATATTATTTTACAATTTATGTCTCTCTCTATACAACTGATTTCGGTACATTATTTAACAATTTATGTCTCTCTCTATACAACTGATATTGCTACATTATTTAACAATTTATCTCTCTCTATATAACTGATATTGCTACATTATTTAACAATTTATGTCTCTCTCTATACAACTGATATTGCTACATTATTTAACAATTTTTGTCTCTCTCTATACAACTGATATTGCTACATTATTTAACAATTTATGTCTCTCTATACAACTGATATTGCTACATTATTTAACAATTTATGTCTCTCTATACAACTGATATTGCTACATTATTTAACAATTTCTTGTCTCTCTCTATAACTGATATTATAAGATTATTTAACAATTTGTGTCTCTCTCTATACAACTGACATTGCTACATTATTTAACAATTTGTGTCTCTCTATACAACTGATATTGCTACATTATTTAACAATTTGTGTCTTCTATACAACTGATATTGCTACATTATTTAACAATTTATGTCTCTCTCTATACAACTGATATTGCTACATTATTTAACAATTTATGTCTCTCTCTATACAACTGATATTGCTACATTATTTAACAATTTATGTCTCTCTCTATACAACTGATATTGCTACATTATTTAACAATTTATGTCTCTAAATATATATCGTCGTCGTCGGCGGCATCCATTCGACTCGAGAGACGATGGTGTAACTAATGTGTGAGTCTTCAAGCACTGCCGAGAAAGGCTGTGCAGTCCGGACTTGGAGTGGTAATCCCTGCCGCACTTGGAAGCATCGAGCGGATGGTTGCTATTGTTGTTTTCTCTTGTTGCTTCCACCGTGATCTTTTCAGGGCGACATTTTCGCCTCTGTGCGCGATGAGCCCTGCCGGACTGCGAGCCTCCAGGCCTGGCGGTCGACTGCTTTACACTCCCAAGGGTTGGGGGGTGTATGGAGCACTGTTTCATGTCCTTGCAGGTATCTGAAGCGCATTTTAGGGCGCCCTGTTGTCAACTGGCCTGCAACTAGCTTGCCATATAGTAGGTCCTTCGGGATGCAGCCTGCGTCCATCTTCTGACATAGCTGAGCCATCTGAGGCGTCTCTCGCTAAGAACTGCGAACAAGCTGCTCATGTTGGACTTTCCGCACCCCAGTGCGGGGATCTTGTCCCGCCACTTGATCTGCATACGCCGCAGGCATCTCAAGGGAAGTTGTTGAGTTTTCTTTCGTTCCTCAAACTACCATCCTACTATAATCAAACAAAATTGCTAAATGATTGGGATCCAATCGTGCTAAGTAATTTCAATATTTGGGAAATTATTCAAAAAAATGCAAAATAAATGTGTTATGTGGTGAAATGCTAAAATTCAACTATCTATAATGCCTTCAACATGTATTTTAGGACAAACATTAAACCAGTAATGCGGTTTTTAACACATAATATCATCACGCCCGTGGTTGGCAATCTTCAGTTCCTTACTGGACACATTAAAAAATAACGGCAACACCGGTCATGACTATTTAAAGTTAAAAAACATAGAAATTTTCTTTTAAATTACATCCTGATTATGACCGTCATTTCATTCAGTAGAGGGTTATTAGGCGACTGAGGAGTAGCAAAGCCAAAAGTGAACTCGACCTCACATGAAGTCAATAGTGAACTCGACTCACATGAAGTCAAAAGTGAACTCGACTCACATGAAACCAATAGTCAACTCGACTCACATGAAGCCAATAGTGAACTCGACTCACATGAAGCCAATAATGAACTCGACTCACATAAAGTCAATAATCAACTCGACTCACATGAGGTCAAAAGTGAACTCGACTCACATGAAGTCAATAGTCAACTCGACTCACATGAAGTCAATAGTCAACTCGACTCACATGAAGTCAATAGTCAACTCGACTCACATGAAGTCAATAGTCAACTCGACTCACATGAAGTCAATAGTCAACTCGACTCACATGAAGTCAATAGTCAACTCGACTCACATGAAGTCAATAGTCAACTCGACTCACATGAAGTCAATAGTCAACTCGACTCACATGAAGCCAAAAGTGAACTTGACTCACATGCAAAGAATACATTGTTTAATCCCCTGGTAAAGCCAAAATATTCGCCGCTGATTTGGAGAAGAGATGGGAGCTACCAAGTGTATAAGCCCATGAAAGGACGTTTGAAAGTACATCTGTTGATGTGTCAGTTCGTTCCCTAAATCGACCTCAACAGTTAAGGAATTTTACAACAAAAAAGGGAGGGGGTGATAAAGCTATGAAAATCTGCTTTCCGTTTTTCATTTCAATTTAGTCTGCATGTGATAACGCCTAACTGTTGCATCCAGGCTTGCGGAGCCGGATCTTTGAGCCGAGGAGCCGGGAGCCTCTACTTTTTGCTGGAGCCGGAGCCGAAAAAAGTCTGGCGGCTCCACGGCTCCCAAATGTTTTTTTTTACAGCAGAATCTTTAGCTTTAAAATTCCAAATTTGTTTGATTGTTTGCCTCCTACCATTTGAAATGTTGTCATTTTTACGAACGCCACAACAGTAACAGCTTTTAAATGATGGCGTGCACGCACATCACCACAAGAAATCTTTAATGGGGAATCGTTTTGTGTTCGTTTTAAATTTTGTTTACTCCTCTGAAATTTAGTTTTAATGGCATGTTATTTTGTTATATATAAAGTTAAAACAGTTTTATTTCATAGAATAATTGTATCAATCATTTAAAATAAATTTTTACTACGACGACAAATAGAACACGTCATTTCGTATTATTATTTGACCTCAGATTTTGTAATAGGCTAAAACCAAAATGGTCGCTTTCTGTATTTAACAATAATTTTATTATAAACAGAATATCTGAAATAGAGTAGATAAATTTATAAGGCTGTGGCTATTCAGACCCGGGTGCCAATAAAATCCAATTGTAATTTGGACCCATGGCAAATATGCACTTAGCTTAGCTATATTTAAACTTTATTAGACGGAACCCGAAAAAAATAATAATACAGAGTCCGCATAGTGGAACCCTAGACACTGAGTAACGATTAAATCATACTATTCAAGCAATTACCAAAAAAAAATAAACAAAAACAATAATAAAGTTTATGTATAGCTAAGCTAAGTGCATATTTGCCTCGGGTCCGAATAAATCAGACTTTATTGGGACGTGTCCGAAATAAAAAAATCGGAGTTTAGTGGTACCTGTCCGAATAGTCACTTCGAATTTTTTAAAAATAAATATAAATACCTGAAAGTCTTTAAAATATTTTAAATAATGTATCATTTACCATTTTACATTTGATCATTGAAATATCTTTCTTACGTATGAAAATGGCGACTAGTGAAACCTGGTTTGAAAATAATGATATGATTCTGATGCACTGAAATGGTTTGTTTTTGTTAAACCGACATGCGTATATATTTTTCAAGTTCCTGACTAAGTGGGGGTTATCGCGGCGAAATTTGCATAACTTTTTATCAGCGGTATGTTTGCGTGACGCAATTGCAAAATTTTTGTCTCGAGTGATACTATCTTAATAGGGAGCCGGAGCCGTCAAATTTGTGGGAGCCGGAGCCGGAAAAAATTTGGCGGCTCTGCAAGCCTGGTTGCATCTATAATTGGAAATGCGCTGCCATTATGTGCTTGGACAGTCTACCATTGTGTAGTTCAATAACACAACTGGTTGTCTTGGTATCCAAGTGTTAAATTTCAACTGCTTATGTCTAAAGTATATCGAAAAACGGCTACATTCAGCCCAAAGCATATCGTACATATATATTTATATATTTTTTTTTTTTTCATGCGGTCTAATAAAAAAGAACACTCAAGGTTCAGAAATGGATAAGTTTTTCTATGTGTGAGTGAACTGCAAATCTTTCTCGAAGAAGCCCACTAATGTAGTCCTCAATCATATTTTCGTCCAATAAATCTTGATGAAAGCGTTTACCTTGCACTTCTGAGTAAGTCTGCATATTCTTTAATTTGTCAAGATGAGCAACAAGATATGGACTTTGTGTTGAGACATTATGTATTCCACTTTGTGCGAGACTTATGAATGCCACTTTGTCGTATTTCTTTATGAGAGTCTGAACTAACTGCACACAAGTTTTCGGCCTTGTGATTACCTAGAAATCCATGAACATCTGTTCTTCTCGCTGTTCATCGGCTTGACAAACTCGTCACATTGTATGATCTTCTTGATCTGCAGTCCAACGAAGATACCAGCCTTATTAACCTTTGCCCAAACAACTATGGAAAAAGATCTTCGAGGTACTTGAAAGCTGCTGACTCCATGTCAAGAGTACTGACCATTACTAGATGAGACCTAACTTGATGTGTACTGGTGACATCAACACATTCTTGGGTTCTATCAACGGCTCCATCTTGCACGCTGCTTTTCCCCATTAGAGAACTGGTCCGTTGTGGCCAGTTACTTCTGTGATAGTGCGCCTTAGTGTCACGACTGTCCCAGTGGCAAAGGAAACAACGAACTTTCATGAAACTGCCTTAAGGATTATTAGGAATTACAATGTTTAATTTTCCGTGACCTTTCACCCATAGTCAATATTTTAATCAATAATCCTATAGCTTTTGATAAGGATCTACTACAAACTGAGTTTATCAATTTGAACATTATTTCTAATTGGCAGGAACTGAAAGACATATTTATACTGTTCAAAACACCTTTAACATCAAGTTCAGCTGTTGTAAGTATTGTGTACACAGTTCGATACACCTTTACCATCAAGTGCAGTTAATGTGGCATATGTCTGATACACCTTTAACATCAAGTGCAGTTGTTATCAGTACATGTATTGCTGGTTTAATGTGGAATAATGAAACAAACTCAGTTGACACACATAATTTAAAATTTAGTTTTTACAAAGATAAACCAATGGATTGATATTATAAAACTGTTTTATATATCATATAAAATAGTGTTTGTTACATTAAACTTGTTTTATATTACTTAGAAGCCTAAATAAAAATTACTTTTACTCAAAAAGTTTGTTGGTTTTTTTTAAAGTATTTTTACTTTTACTTGAGTAAATAAATAGCTCATTTTTATGAATACTTTTACTGTATGAGTTCACTTTTACTTTTACTTAAGATCATATTAGATACTTAACAGCACTACAGGTGATACTTATAGCTTCGAATAGACAGGCCACAAAGCTGTAGAAGTACAACCTATCTTGTTGACTGAAGAAGTTGGAAAATTGTTCGTGACGCTTTCACTTATCTGTGACTTGCACGCATTCATCCAACAAGTTCCATTGCTTGAGTCTGGATGTCATAAGCTCATTATTGACTTGGTAAGACCAAGATCTCTGATCAGGTCGTTGACGTCTTTATGGCTAGGGGAAGCGTTACCTTCTCTCCTTAACTTTGTCTCTAACTGCTCTTCAATGATTCTAACTTTGTCTGTCTATAACTGCTCTTTGAGTAATTCTATCTTTGTCTGTCTATAACTGCTCTTGAGTAATTCTAACCTTGTCTGTCTATAACTGCCTTTGAGTAATTCTAACTCCATTCGTCTATAACTGCTCTTGGGTAATTCTCACTTTATCTGTCTATAACTGTTTGAGTAATTCTAATCCTTTATCTGTCTATAACTGCTCTTGAGTAATTCTAACCTTGTCTGTCTATAACTGCTCTTGAGTAATTCTAACTTTATCTGTCTATAACTGCTCTTGAGTAATTCTAACCTTGTCTGTCTATAACTGCTCATGAGTAATTCTAACATTGTCTGTCTATAACTGCTATTGAGTAATTCTAACCTTGTCTGTCTATAGCTGCTCTAGCGTAATTCTAACCTTGTCTGTCTATAACTGCTCTTGAGTAATTCTAACCTTGTCTGCCTATAACTGCTATTGCGTAATTCTATCTTTGTCTGTCTATAACCGCTATTGAGTAATTCTAACATTGTCATTACATAACTGCTCTTGAGTAATTCTAACCTTATCTGCCTATAACTGCTATTGCGTAATTCTATCTTTGTCTGTCTATAACAGCTATTAAGTAATTCTAACATTGTCATTCCATAACTGCTCTTGAGTAATTCTAACCTTGTCTGTCTATAACTGCTCTTAAATAATTTAACTTTGTCTGTCTATAACTGCTATTAAGTAATTCTAACTTTATCTGCCTATAATCAATGTTCTTCTAAGGATTTGGGGTCTGTGAGCCAAAAAAATGTGAGCCAAATTTCATTGTTGTGTAAATTGTGAGCCAATTGCATGACGCGCTACACAGATACAATTTCTGTCATTTACAAAGAAAATAATTAATAAAATAATAGAGTCAACCGCATGGGAAGCTTCCGTATATTTATATGTAGGAAATTTTTTGTAAAGCTTTTTTGTAAATGAATTATTTTAGGAATTTTAAAAAATGATGATTGCAGAATATATGGTTATGTAAAAGAAATAACATTTAAAAATGATGGTTGCAGTATATATGGTTATGTAAAAGAAATAACATTTTAAAATGATGGTTGCAGTATATATGGTTATGTAGAAGAAATAACATTTTTCAGTGTTACAAATTGTTCTTTTTCATTTAAAAGTAGCTTCAACTCTGTATAGTCCTTCTGAACTTCCTTTTCAAAGATGTCGCATCCTTCTTCATTTAATGGATATAAATAAATAACATCACAAACTGTAGCTTCTGCAATTTCTGCCAATTTTGCCTTTTTTTTACACTTGACCTGCTGAACATTGTATAGACAGGTTGTATTAAAGTGTCTAGTTGTTTCTTAATTAATTTTTTTTTCCATGCATCATATAATCCTAAATCTTCTCTATGAGCGACACAGTGTTGTTCAGCAAGATGGGGAAACAGTTTGCATAATATAGCTGCAACACCATTATTCTTGCCAAGTTTCCCAGATGCACCGACCGACGTGAACATAATCATTCGATTTAAGTCAAGATTAGTTTCTTTGTAAAAATTCACAATTGCAGAAACAATCGAATTGCTATCGCATGCTGTTAGTTGTTTAAACTAGCAAAAACAGCTCATAAATCTGTTTGTGAGCTTTTCTAAATTTAATGTACATTATCAGAATGTTGAAATGGAAGTGTCTGTACTTTCATTCACAATGAGTGTAGAAAGAAGAATCTTGAATTTCTTTTATAATCTCAACTTTACCAACTGCATTTATGCTTTCAATAAATTTAAAGGCGTAGATTTCGCTTCTCCAACTAGTCGGTATTTTCATGTATTTTTCCATATGTGAATTTCCTGAACAGACAGCATGGAAGAATTAATTTTCTATGCAAGTACTACATTGTCAATTAAGTTTTTGATCTCGTCAGGACAAGATTTTATTGCGCTGCTGGTTTTCTATTCTTTCTGTTCTAGTCTAGTATCGTGGTTTGTTCACGATATTTGAATATTTTCTCTAGAAGCACGTGTTTGCGGCCAGTGTAGTCACTAGTCAGGGCATCATGATTTCCACTGAATAATCGTTCAACCATTCTTTCTTTAAATTTATTCGTCTTTTCTTCACCAAATGACTTGACTCCTGATCTTCACTCTTTGCTTCGACATTTTCCTTTTTCTCAAACTATTTATTGTCATAACTCTGTTATATTTACTGTGGTCAGTACATGTTGGGAGTTTGTAGTCAGTATGAAAATTGAGATAGTAGTGAAATAAATGAGGGCAAGTGAAAATGCCGACCAGTGGTAAAGTAGTTAGAAAGAGAGACAGTGAGTGTTAGGACAGCTTAAGAGAAAGAAGTGTTTTCTTAGAGAAAGTTGTAATAATAGAAGATGGACAAGTAATATGATACCAGGCAGTTGAGAAGTTTTCTAGTCACATGTGTATTCAGTTTATATTTGTGGACTATTAATATTGTGAACTTCCGTTACTTTGTCGTTGTTTATATATGATTATTCATGTTGATTTATGTGTTATTTGTAGATGTGTAAAGTTAACTTCTACATTAATAAATGGACCACGGCTAAGAAAGTATTTTGTGGTTTATGAATGAACGTGAGAAGTTGTATCGATTGTACTAGTCCTTATTTACACTTAAAAGTAATAAGCTCACAATACTCGAAAGGGTAATCTTAGCCTTCTGAAGAGACACGACATATTATATTTAACGAAGTGCACTGTTACCATTCAGCTTCAAGCCAATTACGAACGTGATCGGAAGTTGATATCACAACAAAGACTGTTGGAAGGTTCGATCACGTTAAGTTCATTTATACAGCGCAAGTCACGGCAGAGTTTTATAACAAAATTATATGTAATTTTTTTTTTCTCTCATTAAAAATGTAAAGCGCCAAGCCAAAAAAGTTGTGCGCTGAGGTCTGAAAAATCGTGCGCTAATTCTATTTTGGCCTGTTTCTAACTGCTATTGACTAATTCTAACTATGTCTGTCTATAACTGCTATTGCGTAATTCTAATTTTTTCTGTCTTTAACTGCAGTTGAGTTAATTCTAACTTTGTCTGACTCTAACTGCTAAGTAATTTAAGATGTAGGCCCTATGACTGTCGTATGTTTAGACATCCCCAATTAAATAATTAGAAAGAAATGTCTATATTACTCAAGGTTAAGTATTATTTTACCTTTAGTTACTACTGTTTTAAGTGAGCTCACTTTATGTTGGGATATTTAAAAAAGTTTCCTTAGCCCTGGCGGGCCATCGGAGCAGATGAAGTGTAGAATGCCTGTTTCTATAACCTCGGCTTCCTTCCCCCAACTTAAATCAGCTATTGAGCGATTGAATTTCAAGAAAGCTGTAATAGAAAAAGAAAATTTCGATCTGCCGAGACACTTGAGAAGATGGAGTGTAATGGGGTCATACAGGACAAAACAATTGATTGTTATGAAAATGAAATACTTAAAGCGAGGAATTTCGCCAAATAAGTTTAAATCAATTAAAACACTTGAGGGTGATATTCTTGCTTTGTGTGGATTATCTTATGAGTGAGAACTGCTGTTTAATTTAATTAATTTAGTTAGGTAAATTAGGTGCTGATTTATGCCACCTTTCCTAATGTGCAGCAGTTCAACAGGAAACTTATTCAACCCTCATCGTCATCTGTAAAAATACAATCATCACTTAAGTAGGTCACGTATTCTCCCTCCAGCACGTCCATAATTTCTCCATTCAACTTCTCGACGTCATCATTTTTGTAGACACAAAATTGCCCTGTGGGACATGGCGTCCTTAATTTAATTCTATTTTTTCAAATTAGTTCCATAGATTTCAGTAACTAAATTGCCAGTGCATAACATTAAATTGGGAATATCAACCATTCCATCGCCCAAGTTATCATTATTCATTACTTCACCATTTCCTAATCTTAACACCGCTCAACATGATCATCCATTTGGCACTGTCACAGGGAATGTCTCTGGAGAGTACCTCCCACCTTTATATTAGCAATGTAATATTTAAAATAGTATAAATTTAAATTAATAAAAATGTGTACATTCGGATGCAGAAGTTTTGTTTTCATAAACGTAGATAGTGACTTAATTTTTATAGAAATTTGCAGAATTTCTTTTTTTTTTTAATATTATAATATTTTTTTGTATTTACGAACGCGCTCGATAGTGACCTAGTCTTACCTTATTGTTTACGTTTGACGACGTTAAAATGTTGTCTATTGTAATAGTTAAAATAATTTGAATAATATTATATATTATTATTATCATCATTTATTGATGAGACTTTTAAATTTCATGATAAACCACAGAAACTATTTAAAACTGTAGATTTTTTAAAAGAAATATCGAATCGATTCAACGCAAGACGCCATTTTGAATTATGCTTTCGTGGACTCTCGCTGGTCAAGTGATTACTTTATCAAATACTATTGTTTTATTTATTTCTGGAGGTCGTTTATTTATAGAACGGATTCCCCACACACCGCGGCCCGGAGAAGCTTAGCTGCTTTATAATTAGGATGTTGTGCTAAACTACAGCTAAACGAAACCCATGTTTTCAGGTTTAATTGAAGTGTTGACACTTTTGCTATAAATAAGTCGGTTTTTTGGCTGAACTTTGGGCACACAGACCCAAAAAGGTTCGCTTTCACTATGGGGCCGTCCATAAAGTAGGTCACGCTATTTTTGACGATTTTTACCCCCTCCCCTGTCACAAAGTGTCACAAATCTCGGGACCCCCCCCCTTAAAGTACGTCACACTTTCGAAAAAAAATTTAATTAACAGCTAATTAAAATTTAATCGAAAACTTAAATCGCACTTCACTATTAAACTGCCTTAAATATAAATATTAAAAGAACTATCAGATTATTAAATGACTTTAATAGCAGAATAATTAATTGTCAACAGTTGTCTCAGTTATTCTTTGAAACAGTAACTCAACTGAATTTGAAAAAAATTGCAAAGATTAGACTTGACAATCATATACAGTGGGTATTCGGTTAACGAACTTAATCCGTTCCACAATTATGTTCGCTATCCGAATCGTTCGTTAACCGATCATCGATTTACCATATATGTTAATGGAAATTCGATTAATTCGTTCTGAGATCCTAAAAATTAAATAAAAAAATTGTCATATACAAGAATAATTTCTTAGTAAGTTTATTTATTACAAATATGATACTTACATACATTCTTGTTTATTAATCAGTTCTTTTTTCTTTTCTTTTGGGCGTTGAAGAACATGTCCAATGTCGATTGTTTTTCTCTCTCCTTCAGGACTTTCAGGAAATGATTGATAACAATGTCGTTGTGGAGATCAGCAACCTTATTGACATCAGTTTGTTTTATGCCAGATCTCATTTTAAATTTTGTAAACTAGCCAGTGGTAGCCTTGAATTCTAGATTTTCGTAGGACGAGCTCTGAATTTGTTCTTTCAATTTCTCAAAAATTTCTCCAGCCTTCTCTTGTATGATGGCCATTCTAGTCACATCTCTTTTCACCTCCCGTTAATCTTTCCGAACTAAAAAAAAGCAAACTCTCGATCTTATCAATACAGGTGATACTTTTTTGCCAGATGTACTTTTCGTTACTCCTTTAGCGGCTTGAGTCTTCTTGATGATATCTTTTTTAGCTAGGATTGTGCCTACAGTAGACCTGTTCAAGCCATACTGCCTGGTAACATCAGTCATTATTTGTCCACTCTCTAGTTTAGTTATAATCTCTTGCTTGGTTTATATGGTGAGCAATAGTTCTTGACACTCCACTCTTTCAGGTCCCATAATATTGTCAAATTTTCAGGGTTTTTTTATAAGGCGTTTAGAGAAGCACATACGAAAACCACAAGGACATAAACTAACTAAAGTACATGTAAGTGGCAATGTTACTGTACACTATTGCCAATGTGTCGTCGCACACTACCCTACGCGTCGTATGGTGCTGCCTCACTGCTGCGTAGTATGAATGATGACGTGTCAGCGCCCGCTCACATCCATTTTCAGGTCGAAAATTGAGGGACTGATGTCGAAGGGTCCTGAGAGCCGGGAGACGTTTTTGTTAGAATTAGTTTTGTTCGTTATCCGAATTTTGTTCGTTGTCCGAACACAAAATCTTCCTGAAAGTGTCGCTGTCCGATTTGTTCGCTGTCCGAACAGTTCGTTAACCGAATAATTCACTGCACAAACACTTATCTGCTACCTATTCATTTACAATCGGTGATGTTAATAATCTCTTTGAGATAATCTCCGATTATGCATTCTATTGACACAGGATACGAAGTAAATTAGCGAAACATGACCTCAACCAGTGATTAAATAATAAAAATGGAAACAAAACAATTCGACTAAAAAAAAGGACTAGATTAACAAATTATGTGAGCAGCTCTGGTGCTATATTTAATATGTTTATAGTAGACCTGTGAATTATGTTTAATTAAAAAAATATTCACTTGACATCATCCATCCATGGTGAAGTGAAGTGTTCATCCATAGTTACGACTGACATAAATCTTTTCCCATCACTGTTTCCTGAAGGATAGTTGCAGACAGATCTACTTCATCCTCATCTAGCCACTCAACATCCTCTGAATGTGGATTTTCCATTCGCTAATAATTGCCATGAGTTCTCTTGCCTTCTAGCAGCGATTCTCAAAGGACGGGTGTATTTTATCTGAGTTGATTCTGGAAAATTTGGGGTTGGCACATTCTCCTAGGGGACGGGTGGTCGAGTGGTGCAGAGCGCTTGACTGTCGACCGGAGGGTCCAGGGTTAGAATCTCAGTGAGAACCTTAGGACTTTTTCAGGTCCTGGTGAAAGTCCCCAAGTCCACCCAGCTTTAAATGGGTACCTAACTTGGTGTTGGGAGAGGTTGGCGGCTGGGCGTTGTGCAAATCACACAATCCCTTCATATGACTAGGTTATAGAAACAGATGAATTCTCTACTCTATCTGCTCCCGATGGCCCTTTAGGGCTAAGGGAACTTTTTGCATTTTTTTTACATTCTCCTGCGCCTGAGCTCTGTGTTATCCTGTATGTTTCTTCAACTTTGTTTATGAGGCAAAGTATAAGGGACACACTTTGCAAATTGGATCATGTAAGCTGGTCTGCAAAGATGGACAATAAAGATCATATGGTTGCACTTAAAACTCCTGTTGATCTTGGCATAATGTCATTAAATTTGAGAGTTTGTGCCACAAATAATGACAGAAATTTATGAGCATCTGCATCTGCTCTTTCTGAAGCTCTGAGTCCATCAGTTGTTTGGTTGATTGGGATTGATTTGGAGGAGAGGAAATAACTTGAAGATAAATGTTGAAATATGAGCTCCGTACTTTGTCGCAACATTTTATGTCCTGACATTTCGCAGTTTGAGGGAAGTATTGTCTGGTGAACATGATGCAAACTATTCCCCGGTCCTTCGACTTCAGTCCTGTCAATCCAATTCAGGATTTCTCAGGCTGATACTTGCAACTAATGGAAATTGGTCAGCACCTACGCGACCAGATTTCAGCTAAAGTCTCACCTGCAAACTTGAAGTTGAAGTTTGTTCTTTCCAAATCCTCATTTATTGTTCTGCCCTGGTGAATCAAAGTGACTGCCATAATGTTCATTTGGCAATATGACCCCAGACAGTTCATGCTAAATGGAGCCATTCGACGTTCCACGCGATTATAAGCACTGGTTGCAAGGAATAAGGCATCAAGATTATTTGACGAAGTGATGGATTGCATCTTCAATTACTTTTTTTGTATTATAATAAATTAATTTTTAAAACTATTAAGTTTTACCAAAAAAAAAAAAAAAAAAATTAAATTAGAAAGAATAATACAAACTAGTTGCAAGTACCCGGCTTTGCCCGGGTTTAAAATGAGGTTTTCTGTTTACCTTCTGTTTTCTCCCTACCCCTCTCCTTCTTCCTCTCTCTCCCTCCCCCTCCCCCTCTCTCCCTTTCCTCCCTCCCTTTCTCCCTCCATCTATCTCCCTCCCACTCCCATCTCCTCTCTCCCCCTCCTTCTCTCCCCCTGTCCATCCCCTCCCTCTCTCTCCCTCCCTAACCCCTCTCTCCCTCCCCTCTCTCCCTTCCTCCCTCCCTCATTCCCTCTCTCTCTCCCTGCCCCCCTCACTCTTTATCTCTCTCCCTCCCTCTCTCCCTCCCTCTCCTATCTCCCTCTCCCATCTCCCTTCTCCCCTCCTTCTATCTCCTGTCCATCCCCCTGTCCCTCCCTCTCCCTCTCTCTCTCCCTCCCTCCTATCCTCCTTTCCGCTTTCTCCCTGCCCCCCCTCTCTCTTTATCTCTCTCTCCCTCCCTCCCTCCCTCTCTCTCTCTCTCTCTATATATATATATATATATACATATATTTATATACTTATTATTATGGCTTCACACTTCTAAAATCCTTCTTCATTCATTTACCTTCCTCAAACTGAACAAATCAGAGAGCATGAAAAAACAACAACAATTCTTTGCAGCACAAAGACACAATAGCGCAAGTTCTATTCGATCATCGGGAAATGACGTCACATAGGGAATTTTATTTATGGCGCCGTCGAGATTACTTTAATATAGTAAAATACTAAAATAAAATAATTAATTACAATTAAACTACCCATCGAGATGAAACGAAATCCTGTCATATAACCTTCCCCATGTAATTATGCGGCGCATAATTTACGTTATTTGGTTTTTCGGATCTTGAGTTATAAGGGAACAGACAGACAGACAACAAATGCGTCTTATAAGTATAGATATATGAAAAATGTGACGTCACACTTGGCCTGACCCCCCTCCCCCTGTCACAAACTGTCACACTTTCTTATACCCCCTTCTTGGAGCGTGACGTACTTTATGGACGGCCCTTATCCTAGGTTAAGAATTAGAAAAATTAATTCACTGTTATATGACTCTTGTTATTTTGATATTGATATTATAATTATTTTTTTTATTTTATTTTGTCAAAAAAAAACAGGAAAATTTAACCTAAGTGTCTTTTAAATTGTAAAAATAAATGAAATTTAATATATTTTCTAAAGCACTTCCTCTTAACTGTAAAAAAAAAAAAAATATCATTTACTGCGGAGCTACCGTTTGTGCAGAATAGTTATTAAGAAAAATTCTGTTTGTCACGATCGTAGAGAGGAGACACTTTAGAGTTTGGGTTAACGTTCAAGTGAAAGAAAAATGGTTGCCGTGGTTAAAGATGTTGAAATGGTGGATGTTTCTGCCACCGACGCAAAATCTGACGAAACAGAGAAAGACGAAAAGAAAGATCCAGAGCTTTTAACTTTAGAAGGTTAGTATATATTTTTGTTGTACGAGGTGGCTACGCTTACGTCAAGCGCCTTCTATTATTATATCTATTGACGTAAGCCGGAAAAAAAAATACTAATTACGTCTTGATGTTACTGCTAAGCCACTGCGTAAACAAAAAGGGGTTAGGGACAGTGTTAGGGTGTGGAGAAATATCTATTGACGTGTCGAAAAATACGAATTACGTCTTGACGTGTTGTAGCCTGTCCGTTTGTTGTATAATACTGATCTCTATAAGAATAAATTATTTAGTAAATACTATAACGCAGTGACTCCGGCACCAGCCAAAACCATTATATTAGGGTATATGAAACATATATATAAATTTTATTTTTTTTTTTTCAGAATTTTTTTTTTCAGTATTAGGGTTAGATAGTTAGGGTGTGGAGCAATATTATTTATGGCTGTACCCGAAGTAAAAAATACGGGTTCGGGTCGGACTAAACCGTAGCAACTGCCATACTATAATGCAGTGGCTACGGTTCGGTCCAAACAGAATAGGAAAATAGACAGAACTGTGATTTTTTTTCGGGTACCAGCCATTATATTAGGGTTAGGGTGTGGAGCAATATCTATGGCTGGTACCTGAAAAAACAACGCAGTGGCTACGGTTTGGGTAAATTACAGCCATACTTATTATTGCTTATTTTTTTTGTTTTAAAGATATTTTTTTGTTTTCGGGTTAGCAGTGACTTATATGTCGTTATATAGCTCATTGCAGCAACTCGGCTGCTATATTTAGATATCTATAGCTGGACCCTAACCCTAATCCTAACTCTACTCCTAACCCTAACTCTATTCCTAACCCTAACCCTAGCCCTGAAAACAAAAATAAGTAATGGGTCAGTATGGCTGGTACCAAAAATAATGGGTTCGGTTGGACCGAACAGTAGCCATTGTGATAAAAAATACGGATTCTGTCGGACGAACCGTAGCCACTGCGATACTATAATTTAGGATAAGTACTTATAACTTATATAAAAATTTCAAAAGCTTTTATTTATTAAATACTTCACAAAAAAAATGATATAGAGCTTGAAAAATAATTTACAATAATGTCCCATTAATGTTTTTTTGGATGTTAGGTATAGACCTCAAAACAAAGCTTAATTATTGAATTTGACACAAACCCTTGGTGTAATCCATGCCAAGCTTTTAATCCATAACAAATCTATATAGCTTAGAGAAATCCTCATATAATCGAACTAATTGTTATACACATTAATTTATAATGAAAAAAACTATCCTCCTTCCGTGTTATTTTCAGTAACAGCCTATACAAGTGAAAAAAATATTATTTAAAGAAATAAAATGTCTCATTCTTAATTTTAATATTGGATGGAGTAATAAAATAAAAATTTACTTACTTTTTTTTACTCTGTCTTAGATATTCGGAACATGTACGCTATATTGAAAAAGCTGTATCTACAAAAGAGCCAATGCTTTATGTTAACCAGGAGTCATTCGAGCTCTGTATCGTTCGTAGGAAACTGAACCCAAGGATTTTATGCTCTCTCATGAAAGGTTATTTTACTGCCCCAAACATCTCAAACAAAGAAGAGCTCCTACCATTTCTTTCAGATGTGAGTAATTCAAAAGTTAATTTTATACATGTTTATTTTTATATCGTGTTTTTTTATATTAATTAAGTTAAAAAAATACAAATTAAAAGTATAACAATTTAATTACATCAAACAGAGTCAGAGGAAGGATCAAATGGTGTAAATGGAGTTTTTCGCCCACGGTCAGGAAAACAAGCACAGACTCCAATACTTCCAGAAATAGAAATATACATTCATTTGCTTGTCCTCATTTACCTGATTGACAGTAATCAGTATGAAAGGGTAATTTTTATTTCACTGTATTACATATATATGCCTCTAAAATCTATAAATCTTTACCTTTTTGTTCAATACATTTTAAAGTATTGAAGCAAGCTTTTATAACTGCAAATTATTTTAAATTTATTTTTTATTCCCAGCTGTGGAATGTTCTGGAGCTTACTTATGAAGAAACTTGTGGCACAGAACAGAAGAGCTATGGATATGTTGTCAGCCAAATGTTATTTTTACTATTCAAGGTCTTATGAATTAACCAATAAACTTGAAGCAACACGGGCGTAAGTTTTATTGTTATCCCCCAATTTACGTCTTTATTAAATTTTCCACTAAATTTCTTTTTAAATAATAAGCCATCTGGCTGCCTCAGGCGTAAACTGACACCATCTGAATGTGTTTTTTCTGTAATAAATACAAATTTCCTTTTGTGGCTAAATAGATTAAAATTTAAAATACTGTTAGATCATTTTTTTTCTGCTGGGAATATGTTCATGAAATGATTATGTTATTACATGTACAACTAAAGGAGTGTCATTTTTTTATCATCATATTTTGTTAGGAAAGTCTAAGAAACACACTCAAGGTTATGGATTCATAGATTGAATAATAAAGTACAGATTTAATCACAATAAGTCTAACGAAAATTAAAATACACTGCTGAATCACAGCACATTTTACACTACAACATTTTTCTTAACATCACTTATCTGTTTGTTTGTACGTGGAATTTGGCAGTCCAATTTTAGACCACTTTCCATAAGCTATAGTATAGCTCTGATACTTTCAATTTAGCTCAGAACCCGATGACAATGCAATATTCTTACTATTTCATTATCATTTATAAAATTAGAAGCTCTATTACCATGTGACCACATTTATTCAGAAATTTTTCCAGGTCTATAGAAAAATTATTTTCTGCTTTTTAGTACGTGTAAGAAAAAGGTTGTTTTTTTTATTTTTTCAAAATTTATAATGTAATAATTATTATAAGCAGATTATTGCATCAGTAGTTCTTCTAAACTTTACGTAGTTGGTATCGCATTGGTGCCAAATGTCTCTATTTCTTTATCTCCGGAGAAGGGGAACAACCAGGCCCAAAACATTACTGTTGGCATTGGAAGTAAGAGTTACAATGATATAATATTTTCTGTTAAAAATTCAACTTAAAAAGACAAAATACAATTTCAACTACAGTGGCAATGTTAGACACTCATGCACTACAATATAGTCTGGTTTGGCTGATAATTATGACATGTGAGGAAAATTTAAAACAAAAATGCACTGTCAGATTTGTTGGTGTAAGCACACAACACCCTGCCTACTGACAAAAGCAAATAAGGCAGATGCATCAAATTTCAAAAGAAATTTAAATTGTATAGCTTAAGTATCTGTAACTGTGCTATGTAATTAAATATAATCTAACAATAGTTACAAACATTTTTTTTTTTTAAATTCAAACCACATCACTTCAAATCTATATAAACATGCAAAAACTTTATAGTATGTAACCTATATTTCTATAAAGTGATAATTTTTCTCTACTTCATAATGCTGAAAGGTTTCTCCATGCACGTCTTCGAACTGCAACCTACGGTGTGATCATGAAGGACAAGCTACATTAATCAACCTGTTGCTTAGAAATTATCTACACTACAACCTTTTATGAACAAGCTGATAAATTAGTGTCAAAATCTACATTTCCGGAGAGATGCATCCAACAATGAATGGGCTCGCTCTATACTATTTGGGTCAGTGTTTTCTGAAGTCTCCTTTAGAGGGTCAAATTGATTGCTGCTACCATCTATTGAAGGAATAAAATATAAATATATTACACAGTTTTTTTTTAATAGATAGGTAGATTTTATCAAGCTTTTTCAAGTTATGAAATTTATTATAATACAATATTTTAGTTTTAGCTCTATGCTATGTAAACTGACATAAAAATTGCTTCATTCACTCATAAGTTCCTTTGAAGCATTTTAGCCTAATCCAATCACAGCAAATAACTTTCACTGCCCCTGTTTTTATTGGGTTGTTACCATATTACTTAAAAATATTTTCTTGCATTTCAAAATAAAAAATATTTCAAATTACAACTCAAATATGTCGCTCTCCTGGCAATTAAACACTGGGAACTTTGGCATTTGTCAAATCTTGCTTATCTATTATAATACATACAAGTGAACTGTGATAACATTTTTTTTTTATTTTGGTTTTTATTTAGTTTAACCCATTGGTTCCTAGGGGAAAAACTAGAGATACCCTGCAAAAAGTTTTGGGAAAAAAACGTGGTGGGTGCACAAAAACGCAAGTAACTTTTAAAGTAATAGAGATAGTCCTAAAAGAATACATTTTATTACAAAGAAATGAATTATCTTTCATTCTGTGAAAGAATTAAAGTTATACAATTGATATTTAAAAGTTATTATTCAGAAAAGTATGACAATTTTTTTTTCAATTTTGATTTTTAAACCCTATTTAAACTGAAAATTTTAACTGGAGATTATAAAAATAGCCTAGAGGTATATCAAGATAAAATAAACATCATTCAATTTCCTTGCAACAGTGTAAGAATTACTAAAATCGATCAAGATCTGATAAAGTTGTTATGAATTGAAAATAATCACTATTTTCAATGGAGGACCTGAGTGGGCTGTTTATATAGACTTTATTTATTGTTCAACTATTTATCAACTACAATCTGAAATAGTATGATCTATATATCAACATGTCGTAAATTAAATAATCTTTCTTATGATATATATTTTATGTATGTTGACTTTATAGTAAAGATGATAAAAGTATATAAATTCGATATAATTTATTCCTTCCAATTGGTTATGCAACTTTCTAAACCTTACACATTACAAACGAAAAAACAACAAACTAATTATAACTAATGTTTCCGAATTGAAGCTTTATAATAATAAATGTTCATTTCTCTTCCTATTGGCTATACTTTCATTTTTTCCAAAAATAATATAACGAACTTTTGAAATCGGTCACTCATATTGGACCATAAAAACGGAACCGGACACAAATTATAAATCTCAATAAAATCATAGTGATTTAGAAAATAAGTGATTTAAGTTATAGTAATAAAAGTAAAACATAATAGGGACACAAACAATGTTTTAAAATGGAAAATGTATCTACTCACATGTTCTTATAACACACTATAATTGGTCATCCATATTGAAATACTAAGTCTCACAAAACACGCATCCATTAATAACAGAAATATAGCACATTCACAAAACAAAAACAAACAAACTGCAATTGGAAGTGATGATTTTAGATTTCATATATTCTCTTTAATGTATTTTAAGTCTATAGCAAGTTAATATAAAGAAATTGTAATAGTAATTTTAAGACGTTGAACACGCCTATGGCCTCATCTCGGAGGAGGGGGAGGGATTTTAGTGATGTCATAAATCTGCTGATGTTTATCGAAAATAACTACATCGCCGTAAATCTACTAGAAATAATTCATTATAATCAAGTTTTTATATTGTTTATTGTAAAAAAAAATCATTTTTAAACGTAAATGTTAAATAATTTGTAAAATATGTTTGATTTTGAAGCAACACGCTGTGTTCTGTGTCTAAGGCTAACAATAGTACTGCGCATGCGCGGTGAACCTGTTATGCAATTTTTACCACCAGCGAGCTCGGGACAAAGAAATTCCTCACACAGGGGGTCTGGTTTCGCCCCCTGTTATTACATAAATGGAAAAGTTACGCGCAATGACCTAGATATTCAAATAGTGGGAAGGCTGACCTTTACATTGATACCACACGTGTGTAATCACGCTAGAATGCCGGGTTAAACCGACATCAAAAAAGCGGCCATTTCGGCCGACTTTTCGATCGGAGAAAGCGTGTCATTTTTACTCCCCTTCCCACTAAAAACGTAATAAAAAAGAACTGTCTATAAAATGATGAAAAAACCATTAATGAATTTGTGTAGAAATGATTTCTCTACAAGAATATATAGTTACAATGATACATTAAACATAAGGTATAGAAATATACGCTGAAGTGAAATGTTGTCAAAAATCCGCATCCGTAGTTCGGGCCTTATCGAGATTGTTGTCAAAAATCCGCATCTGGAATGAAAAGCAAAGGTTAAAAAAAGAGTAGAAGCAGAACATTAGGTTATTTCTTGAAAAAAAAAACAACTTCCGCTTATTTATCGCCATTAACACAGGAACAAAATAACAAAACTGCTGGGTAACGCCACTGTCTTGCATTTCAGAGTTTCAATAACTATTTTAAAAACGTCATTAAATAACAGAAAATTTGTTGTTCAGGAACACTAGGGTTTTATTTTGGTCTTTTTTTTAAATAATACGGATGATAAAGTTCTTACCAACAAGATAAAATAGATTAGTGGGTAATAATTGAACCAATGACTACCGTTTTCACTCTTTTTTTAATACTTTTGTTATATGATTTTACTTTTCTCTTTTTCAGGATCGACAAGGCTGCTCAGTTAGAATACTCTGAGGCACATAAACACCTTCTTCAAGCAACACCAGTTCCTCAGCATAGTGCCATTGGCTTTAAGCAGACAGTGAGTAAAACATTATGCTGCTTATCAAACTGATTATACAAATATTGCTTTGATAGTTTGATTAAACGGCCGATGGTTAAGGAACATGTATGATTGCTCAATGGGATTAAAAATCCACTCACAGATACATTTATTTTTTTTTTTATAAATTTTCCTTAAGGTTGTTAAAAAGAACTAAAAAGGATTTCAACAATCAAAAATTTATTTTTTTACAATTATCTAAATTGTATCAAAATTTTCAGGGGGTTTGTACAGACAAACTTTTTATATATTCTAAAATAAGAGTTTTTAATATTTATATCTTAGTAATATCACAGTGCAATAAAATTTTTTTTTTAAAAATAACACATTTTCTATAATACTGAGCATAAATTTATTATTTCTGTTTTGGTTTTTCCTCACTTTTAAACCATCTATTACTTGAATTTTTTCTCCCTGCTGCTTTTTAAACTTTCAAATGGGATGCTCTGTTTCCATTCAAATGCTTCCCACAAGTCAACAGTTAATTAGTGTGCAATCAAAAAATCCTCTGTTGTACTGTTTTTTTAAACTGACACCCTCTAGAGTGGATTATGGGGTTTAGTGGAAAGGTGGGCTTACCTGGCATGTTACATAACTGTCCGTAACAGTGTTTTTTTAGGTATAGTCATAGTGCACAATTTATTGTAGGGATGGTGATGTTGTTCTTGAATTAATGTTGTAGGTGGACTTCACCGTAACTGACGAAAGATTTGAAAAACAATTTAGCATTCTGACATTAAACAAACAAATTTTCTTTAAATTAGAGACTTTTTTAAACCAGTTTTATTAAATATCAGTCTGAATTAATGTTTACTGAAAAGGTTTAGCAGTTTTATGCTAATCATTTCCAAGATATTACATAATATTTTCAGCACTGATGTAACTTTAAAAACCAGTTAAAAAAGAAAAAGTAATATCATTACAGATTTTTCTGAAATCTTTAAATGAAAACAGATTTTTTATTATTTCATAAAATGTCTTTACATTAAAATAATGTAAAAATTAGTATTATATTTTGAAAATTGTTTTAACATTATAAAATTTTCAGTGTAACTGACGCAACATAAAGTTGTAACCGACACAACTTCACCAAAATATAAACCAAAGTTGAAAAAAATAATTAAAACTGGTTAAAAAAAGCAAATTAATTATTTCTTATGTTTGAAAATTCATATATTTTTTTAATTCTGACTTTTCTAATTGCTTTGCCAAGTGATTGTGGTGTTTTAAAAGCTTTTGTTGGTGTTTCTTTGTTGCTGCAAAGAGTATTTTGACCACTCACCTTCAACATTCTGATTTTCTCATCCGTAGCTTACTGTTTTCTCTTTCAATCTTATTTCTTGACAAATTCCATTTTTTCTCGCTACGCTTTTTGTTGAATTCTATTCTTTTCTTGACATCGTTGTAATTTTTCTGCACTTAATTGGGCCCTGTACAATTTCATTCTTTCTGCTGCACTTTTAGGTCGCATGGTAAATATAAGACTTACTTCTGACTTAATCCTCTGACTCCGCGTGGGAGCATAGGGCCTCAACAACGCCTTCCAGCGAACTCTATTTTGGGCGTCTCTCTTCAGCTGAGCTCACGTCCATCCAGCTGCCTTCATCTCTCGCTCAGTGCAGCGTCTCCATGTCTCCTTTGGCCTGCCTGCTCTTTCTCTTTCCTGCGGGTTCCACTCTAGCGCCTGCCTTGTGACATTGTCTGGGCTCTTAAGTAGAGTGTGTTCTATCCAGCCCCATTTTCTCTCCGGATCTCTTGGTCAATGGGGGTCTGCTTAATTTTCCTACAGGGCGGAATTGAGATTTTTTCTGGCCATCTGATACCTAAGATATTGCGGAGGCATCTGTTAATGAACACCTGCAGTTTTGTGGTGGTTGTCTTGGTCAGTCTCCAGGCTTCTGAACCATATAGTAGCACTGCTTTCACGTTGGTGTTGAAGATGCGGACTTTTTGTCCGCCCAGAAAGTGCGGTAGAGTTCCAGATGGGACGCAAGGTATTGAAGGTGTGCCTCGCTTTGTTGATGCGGCTTCTGATGTCTTCGTCTGCTCCTCCATCCTTGCTCACCACACTGCCCAGGTAGACAAACTTGTCCACTTCACCGATGTTGGGTCCTTGTAGTTGGATTGGATCTTGTTGCTTGTTGTTTATCCGTATGGTTTCTGTCTTTTGGTGTTGATGTTGAGCCCAACTTTGTTTGCTTCGTCTGCGAGCCTATTCCAGTTTCTGTTGTGCATCTTGTTGCCGGTGTGACAGTAGGCTGGACGCCATCCGGCGAAGTCGGTCTTCTGCTGCTTGGTGAAGGTCCATCGAATTCCTGTGTTTGCATTCTCAGTGGACTTCTCTTCATGATCCAGTCTACTACCAGAAGGAAGATGGTCGGCGAGACAACAAGCAGCCCTGCCCTCACTCCGGTCCTGACCTCAAAAGGCTCCATCAGCTTGCCTTTGTGGATAACCTGGCATGTGGAACTGCGACATTTGTTGGATGATGGCGATGAACTTGGGTGGGATCCCGTAGTGTGCCATGAGGTTCCAGACAACATCCCGGTCCACGCTGTCAAAGGCCTTCCTCTCGAAGTCCACGAAGATTGAGTAGAGTGGAGACTGCCATTCAAGGGACTGCTCTATAATGATGCGCAGGGTGGCGTATGTGGTCGGTGCATGACTTGTCCTGCCGAAAGCCTGCCTGTTCATTTCTTAGTCTTTTGTCTAAAGCCTCCTTCAGTCTCTCTAGCATGATGCGCATCAAGATCTTGCTTGGAACAGACAGGAGCATGATGCCTCGCCAGTTGTTACAGCTGGATAGGTCACCTTTCTTCGGAGCTTGACGAGGTGCCCTTGTCTCCATTCAGCAGGTACTTCCTGTTCTTGCGTCCAGACTTCTGGAGCAGAGGGAGAAGCATGTTTGTTGTTGTGGGGACATTGGCTTTCAGGGCTTCTGGTGGTATGCTGTTTGGACTCGGTGCTTTTGCCTGATTTGATATTCTTCACCGCCTTAGTGATCTCCACTTTTAGTGGGTGGGTTGGTGTTGACATCTAGAAGACTGTCTGCTGGTGGTATAGTAGGGGTTGTTTTGGTGGGGGTCTGTTCAGAATTTCTGTGAAATGCTGGGCCCAACGTTTTCTCTCCTGACTTTCAGTTGTGATGGTTTTCCGTCTTTGTCTTTCACAGAGCACATTTGCTGCATGTTCTTGCCTGCCAGGGTCCTGTAATTTCGCACAGCCTCTTCATGCATTCTCTCTTGCCTGCTGCTGTTTCTGCCTCCTCCGTTAGGTCGTGGATGAATTTCCTCTTGTCTGCTCTGGCGCTCTTCTTCACTTCTCTTCTCTTGTTTATTTCCGAGTACTTTGCCTGCAGGTCTCTTTTCTCCTGTTGGTCATGACTGTGGTTGATCCTCTCTTTCAATGTTTTCCTCTCCTCCACGAGGTCCCAGGTGCTTGCGGTCAGCCACTCTGCGCTTTTTGTCGTCTTTCCCAGGACTTCTTTGCAGGTATCTGTCCAGCTTCCTTAATCTCCAGCCAGTGCTTCCCTCTACGCCTTCTCAGCCAAGTCAGCTAGTGCCTCAAAGCGGTTTTTCAGGCTGCATTGGTACTCTGTGGTTTTTCTGGTGTCTTTCAGGCTCTGGACGTTGTACTTGAAGGAGGGTCTCTGTGCTTTGTCCTTGTGGGCTCTCAGTTTTAGCTTCACGGTAGCCTGCACTAGGTGATGCTGGTCCCATGCAGCTGCCTGCTCTGTTTTCACTCCTCAGCATCCAGAAGGCTTCTCTCCACTTGCGGGCCGATGGAAATGTGGTCTATCTGGCTCTTAGTTTTTCCATCAGGGGATATCCAGGTCTTCTTGTGGATGTTTTTGTGAGGGAAGATGGTGCCTCCAATGACTAGGTCATTGAAAGCGCAGAAACCGTGAACATTTATCCGTTTTTGTTCATATCTCCTGGCGTTATGTTTGCCTGCAGATGAGCTCTTTATTTGTGTTGTCGTTTCCTACTTTGGCGTTCAGGTCCCCCATCAGTATCTTGAGGTCTCTTCTGTGCACTTTGTCAATGGTATTTTGTTAGGCACAGTAGAAGTTGTTTTTCTCTTCTTCATCTGCCGTATTGGTAGGGGCGTAACACTGTATGATGGTGATGTTTCTTCCCTTTGACTTGAGTCGTGCTGTCAGTATCCTTGCAGAGACAGGCTCCCACTCTATCAGTGCCTTGGCTGCATCTGGTGTCAAGAGCAGTCCAACTCCCTCTGTACATGTTCTTCTTCTGGCCCAGCGTAGATGAAAGTTTCTCCACTTGCCAGTTTGGTTTGTCCATTTCCACTCCATATGGTAAATATAAGGCAGCAATGAAACACTATAAGAAAAAAAAAGATTCGTCAGTTACCCAAAATATGTTGCATCAGTTACGTAGTTAATTTAGCTGTTAGTACATGAATTGTTATTTATTACATGAACCTCAAGCTTCTAAGTTTTAGTTTTTGATTCGGTGAATAAAATGTATAAAAAAATTTTTAGAAAATCTTTTGTGATTTGTTAACATACTTTCAAAAATAGCATAAGATGTAACTGACTCAACATTGAATACTTTTTCATCTCTATTATCACCCAAAATTAAATGTTTTTATTTTTTTTTAAAGTATTTTTAATTGTAAAACACTACAAAAAACAAACAAAAGAAAACTAACATGTTTTATTTATAGTAGTATTAAAAATTATTTTCTAAAAAAATTATATACCAAAATTAATGGGTTTTTTACATTCTAGAGACACTTTCCTAATGGCTACCCCACAGACACACTAACATAGTTATTGAAATTAAAATTTTGAAATTTTGTGCATAGAACATTTATTTCATTAAAAAATTTAAACAGTACAAAAAAACAAAAAAAATTTTTGAAAAAAGTAACATTTTAGGTGAAATTCACCTTGTTGACTTTTTTTTTTAATTTCCTGTTAAGACATTGCACCATTGGATTATCTATTAACATACTTTTGTGTATATTTCATTGTACTGAAATCTATTTTTGCCAACTAAAAAGCTGTAAGTGGCTCCTGAATAATACCAGTCATCAACTTAGAAAGTTGCATTTTTAGTTACATTTGATGACAAACGCCAAGCTTGCTTCTGTAACATTCCAATTTCTATTGGCACTGGTGGTGAAATGAAGATCTTAGGCTTTTGGATGAATTCGTATGTTTCCCTAAAAGCCAATTTTAATTATTGTTTAGATACTTTTTAGTAATAAAATAAATACTGTTTGTACAGGTTCGTAGTTGATTATTACTGTAGAACTCTTGCTTCGAGAAATACCAGACAGGTCAGTGTTTAGGCAGCAGTCATTGAGGAAGACATTGGCTCCATACTTCCAGTTAACCTGGGTAGCTACATTTTTTTCTATGTAGCCTATTTTTTTACTTTTGGTCATTGAAATATTAAAAAAAAAAAAAAAAGATAGGGTTTAAGAAAATTGTGCATTCTAGTCAAATGTGAAATCTGAGTATTAGTTTTGATTTTTAATACATAATGGCATTCTCTAGTAGTAAATTAACATTTCCTCACCTATAGCTGTCAGGGGTGGCAACTGCAGAAGTTTAATGAGACTCTGGCCAAGTTTGGCACCAAATTCCAAGCTGAGAACACTTACACTGATTGTCCGACTGAGACATAACGTCATCAAAACAGGTGTCAGAATGATCAGTTTGAGTTACTCCAGAATTTCCTTGCCGATATTGCTCAGAAATCAACCCTGGATAGCCCAGAAGATGCTGAGTTTATTGTGGCTAAGGTAACACCACAATATTGTTGTTAAAGTTTGATCAATATTCAGATCAGTGTCTGTAAAAGTAGCTCTGCTTAGAGAAAGGATTATTATGTTTCGATGTTTGTGTCAACTGAAATTATGCTCATCCGTTTTCATTGATCACAAGGATGGCTCATGGCTTTTATTTTACTGTTTAGGCAATTAGGGATGGTGTTATTGAAGCTATAATTGATCACCAGGATGGCTCATGGCTTTTATTTTTTTTACTGTTTAGGCAATTAGGGATGGTGTTATTGAAGCTATAATTGATCACCAGGATGGCTCATGGCTTTTATTTTTTTACTGTTTAGGCAATTAGGGATGGTGTTATTGAAGCTATAATTGATCACCAGGATGGCTCATGGCTTTTATTTTTTTTACTGTTTAGGCAATTAGGGATGGTGTTATTGAAGCTATAATTAATCACCAGGATGGCTCATGGCTTTTATTTTTTTACTGTTTAGGCAATTAGGGATGGTGTTATTGAAGCTATAATTGATCACCAGGATGGCTCATGGCTTTTATTTTACTGTTTAGGCAATTAGGGATGGTGTTATTGAAGCTATAATTGATCACCAGGATGGCTCATGGCTTATTTTTTTTACTGTTTAGGCAATTAGGGATGGTGTTATTGAAGTTATAATTGATCACCAGGATGGCTCATGGCTGTGGTTTTTTTTTACTGTTTAGGCAATTAGGGGATGGTGTTATTGAAGCTATAATTAATCACAAGGATGGCTCATGACTTTTATTTTTTTACTGTTTAGGCAATTAGGATGGTGTTATTGAAGCTATAATTGATCACCAGGATGGCTCATGGCTTTTTTTTTTTACTGTTTAGGCAATTAGGGATGGTGTTATTGAAGCTGTTCGATCACCAGGATGGCTCATGGCTTTTATTTCAAATACTGTTTAGGCAATTAGGATGGTGTTATTGAAGCTTGGCAATTGATCACCAGGATGGCTCATGGCTTTTATTTTTTTACTGTTTAGGCAATTAGGGGATGGTGTTATTGAAGCTTATAATTGATCACAAGGATGGCTCATGGCTTTTATTTTTTTTACTGTTTAGGCAATTAGGGATGGTGTTATTGAAGCTATAATTGATCATGAGAATGGCTATGTCCAATCAAAAGAAACAGGTGATATCTACAGCACAAAAGAACCGATGACCGTCATCAGCGTATTAGTTTCTGTCTCGACATACATAATCAGAGTGTAAAGGTAATTGTAGATAGCTCAAGTTGTCTTAAACACTCTACCTTAATTTATCACTGTTTGGATTTTAAAAATACCTGTGCATCAACTGACCATTCTGTGAATTTATAAGCTTTGATTTAAACAGTATTTCCTCATCTCTTTATTTTTTCTATAGGCCATGCGTTTTCCACCCAAGTCTTATAACAAAGATCTTGAGTCTGCTGAGGTAATGTTTTTACTATTTCTTTTTTAACTTTTTTTTCTTAATGTTTGGAACTTAAATTCTTAACAGTCAGAATACTTTTTAAAAGCCAGTTCACAATTTTAAATAATAATGTAATATTCATATAAAGTAATAAGAAATACTTTATTTTATGTAGAATTTGATCTACAAAAATGCTGTTTAAATAACTCCACTTAAAAAAAATATTTTTAAAAGCATTGCATAAAAAAAGGTAAACTTTCCAAAATTTTCTAAAATCGCAAAAACTCTAGCTGAAAAGTGAAATTCTACACAAATTGCGCAAAAAGAATAGTTTGCTGACAATGAAAGAAATTTATTATTGCTAAGATAAATTAGTTCATATTTCTGCCAGAAATTAAAATTAAAAATCTAGTTACAGGAGTTAGATCCATATCACTAGGACATTTTCTTTTTACAACTCATTCCTTGAATATGAAGTTTATTTAGCACTTATTATAGTACTAGAAATAACAAATTTTCTGATTGCGGCTTTTTTTCTTATCGATTCAATAAATTGAAATGTTTCCAGATTGCAGTTGATCTTTCACCATTTACTGAGCCCTTTAAACTGCAAACTTCATGGCCATTAAAATATCTCTGTTCTCTATGCTTTTTCATCTTCAGTGAAATTGCAATGTTTTTAAAAATCTGAGAGTAATTGGTGATTTTAAAAAAAATGAGACGTATTCTATAAAAGTTAATAATATTAACCAATTACAGCTATTATTATTGTAACTTATTGTAGACCAACCAATACAAATCTGTACACATCACCTCTAATACAGGAAAATAGCAGAAAAATAGCTTTTGATGTAAGACTTAAAATGATTAAATAAAGACTATTGATTAGAATGCTTTGGGAAATTCCCATAATGTGAACGATTACTTTTGTAATAAAAATTTGGCAGGCTGGCATGCATTATTATTTGATATTGCCAATATGTATGTGCTTTTCCAAAAAATTATTTTTTGTGACAAAAAACGCATAACTTAAAATTTGCTTAATCAAATATGCATTAAAAAGACATTATAGTATATGAAAAAACTCAAGAGTTTATCTATGTATCATTTGAAGCTATAACTATTTATATATTGATTTATTCATCAGGAACGTAGAGAAAGGGAACAGCAAGAATTAGAAAGTGCCAAAGAAATAGCAGAAGAAGATTTTGATGGATTCCTAATGTTGAGATGGAGGGAGCTATTGTGGGCTGATTATTTCAACATAACTATCCTTTTTCATATCTGTATTTTGTGAACTCATACATTGAACAGTTCAATCTTGTTTATATCAAACACATTGACATATAGTTAATACATGCAAGGTTGTTTGTAGTAATGTTCCCTCTCAGCTGTACATGTGAAACTTTGTCTCAGAGCTAGAGGCACAACCTCAAGATAGTTTAACATTTAGATACTCACAGCTAAGAGGAAACATGAATACAAAATTTAAATGCATTGAGTATTTTTCATATTTGATATTTATGGTCTTATTATTACAAAGTGGAAGTACTTGGTATTGTACTGGGATGATTGTGGTCCATCTTATTTCATGATGTTCACCAGCTGTAGCTGAAGCTATTAAAAGTTGGTATTAACATTGTATGAATTTATTCTTTGCTATTACTAGTAGTAGAGATGCTGGGGGCCCTGACTCATGTACTTGTGGGCACTGGTCAGATGTACATGGGGGCCCTGGTCAGATGTACATGTATGGGCACTGGGCTCATTTTCCTGTGGGCACTGGTCAGGATGTGTTTGGGCACTGGGCTCATGTTCCTGTGGGCACTGGTCAGATGTATGTTTGGGCACTGGGCTCATGTTCCTGTGGGCACTGGTCAGATGTATGTTTGGGCACTGGGCTCATGTTCCTGTGGGCACTGGGCTCTATGTTCCTGCGGGTGCCTGGCTCATGTTCCTGTGGGCACTGGGTCAGATTATGTGTGGGTACTGGGCTCATGTTCCTGTGGGCACTGGTCAGATGTATGTGTGGGCACTGGGCTCATTTTCTGTGGGCACTGGTCAGATGTATGTGTGGGCACTGGGCTCATGTTCCTGTGGGCACTGGTCAGATGTACATTGGGGGCCCTGGACAGATGTATGTGTGGGCACTGGGCTCATGTTCCTGTGGGCACTGGGCTGTCTTCAGGCCAGCTATACTTAGTAATTCTTAAAAATTGATATTTTGATGAAAAGGATGCTTTATATCCCCGGTAGAAAACAAAAAGTATGGGGCTATGTTGTGTCACAGGTGCTTGGGGTCATCATCGCTTGCATTATTTGTCCCTTAACATGTATTGTCCATGGACCTGAACACTGTCCCTCCATTCCTCCCTAGTCACATGATCTCCAGTTAAGTTGAAACAATTTTTCTAGGGGAGAGAACCACCCCCATTCCCATGTCACATGATCTCTAGTTAAGTTGATACAATTCTTTATAGGGGAGAGAACCACCACATTCCTATGGCAAATAAAGATACTAAATGGTGAAAATGCCAGCCAATCCTTTCTCTATGACAAAGTAAGTAGCTAGTCCAAACTGATGGAAAAAGTTTCACTTGTTAAGTAGCTCATTATTGCACCACATGTACTGTCAATTTCAGTCAATTGCCACATTGGGTTTGTAAATTTGACCCGTGGGCTGGACATAATAATTAAAGACTAGTGCTGTGCTTTACTCTGGAATGAGTGGCGGACCATAGTTTGCCCAAGGCTGATTTAGCCTGTCACAATTAATACAAATACTACAATTGTGGAAGTCCTTCCGTGTGATACTTGTGATATTTCTAAGAATCCAACACTAGGTAATGATATTGGTGCTCATTCATACCACCAGCTTAAAGTGTAGAACAAACCCACACTTCATCCCTCACAAATTAAATCTAGCACATCGGCGTTTATAACTTATATCACCCTCCTCAACATCACTCACTTCATCTATCCCTTCGCCAAAAAATATTTTTTGCTTCATATTACACTCTATCACTGCTCCTTTGTTAACTTCAACTACGCCTTGTTACTCTCAACACGCCTATGAGTGTCTCTCACCACTTGCTCCTTTGTTACCAAGAATCACTGCTCCTTTGTTAACTCTCCATTACTGCTCCTTTGTTAACTCTCACCATTGCCTTGTTACTCTCAATCACTGCTCCTTTGTTACTTCCTCAATTACTGCTCCTTTGTTACTCTCAATCACTGCTCCTTTGTTAACTCTCAGTCACTGATCCCTTTGTTACTCTCAATCACTGCTCCTTTGTTAACTCTCAATCACTGGATCCTTGTTAACTCTCAATCACCGCTCCTTACTCTCAATCACTGCTACATTACTCTAACCTATTACTTCATTACACCCATACCTCGCTTTACAGCCTAGATACGTTCCACGAAATTTGGCCGCTAAGCTAAAAGCCGTATAAGGAATCAATTTTTCTAGTACAACCATACAAATTCAACGAGATCGGTTCCAAGTTGTTTAAATATATATCATGGTTTATCATTCAAAATGTATTTTCTATTTTTATTTCATTTAAATTAAAGCTACATACATTTGTACATAAAATAATAACAAACTCCAACAATCGTCAATAGTCTATAAATGAAAATGAATAATTTCATGTTACATAAAATATGAATATGTATAATTTTTTTTTTTTAAATGAAGACATGGTAACCTGCAGATCAATGACGTCATCATTTTTCGGTAAGGATGGGCCAGGCTTACAACAATTGTCTTACGTTCTTTGTTTTGCCTTCTTGTCTAGTTCATTCTTCAATGAGTTATAACTTGCTAATTTAAGTTGAGTTAATTATTTGAGAAATTGAGCGCTGTCAGACGTCAGGATCGTTTTCAAGGAGGAGGTTCCCTATCAGCTTCAAGTAAAGCAAGCACATCGCGTTCAAGTTCAAACCTTCCAAGCCGAAATCTTCTACTAGTACCAAAATATTTTGCCTAATTTCAAGAAGAAAATTAACTTCTCTGTATCCAGTGCCAAACCTAGGGTTTTTAGGGCCCCTCTGAGGCCCCTGCATTTTGACATTCTACAACATGACATGAGATAATGTACTTAATATTTAATGAAAAGCATTTGGAAGCCTCGTTAAGGCCGTGGGGGCTTTTGAATTTGACCCCCCTAGGTACGCTTCTGTCTGCATCAGTACTTTTCTACACATTCTGGCCATATTTTTTCCATACATGGTTCATTGTTGTCAAATTTTAATTCCTTCCATCATTTACCGATGCTGTCAACAGTATCCTTGATGTTATAGTTTTTTCCAAAATGTTTTAATTGAAGATTCACCATCGGTTTCCCTTATGCTGAGTTGTCGGAAAGTTTCGTGTAGGTAATGCGCCTTAATAGCGACTATGGCACCTTTATCCATTGGTTGGATCAGTGCTGTTGTATTTTTCGGAAGGTACTCAATCATGACATCTTCAGATAGTTCGGATAAATTAGGTGCATGACCCAAAATTATCAATATTTTTTCACTTCTGTACAAAAGTTGTTTTTTTTTTTGGCCGTTAGAGCGAAACATATTAGGTTGTAAATCGAAAACGAGCCTGAATTGATGAAGCTCGTTATATTGAAATGCCGTATAAAGATAATTTCACCGTGGCCCACTGAAAGGGGGCGTTGATTATTTCTCGCCCGGGAAACGCAATAATCATGATAAATAAATAAAAAGTAAATAATTAATGTTTTTGTGCGATCCAGTAACATTCGTTCCACTGACCGGGGTTGGGGGACCATTGGTTTAACTCACTGAATAATAAACATAGCGTTCTCAGCATAAACCTGACAATAAATTGACTCAAATAAATACCGTACGTTGTTCCCTTCATGTCCTGGTGCTTCGGCTACCAGGCTACCATTATTTCATCTAACTGAATATTAAAGATGCATACACTTGAAGTAACCCAACACATTTAACATAATCTTACATTTACTACCACGCGTGAACCAAAGGCGTCATCAGTGGATCATTATGTATGGTATTATTCCTAGCGACACCCATGCCATGAGTCCTACTTGAATTTTTCAGGACATGTGATTCCTACACACCAAACCCGCCCTGCATAGTTTGCGGCGACCGGCTCTCTAATGAAGCAATGAAATCTTCAAAACTGATTCACCACTTGAATGCCAAGCACCCTGGATTAAAATACAAGCCCCTGTAGTATTTCGAAAGAAGAAAAAAGCGGAAACACGAAGGACAGAAGAAATTTCTAATGGTCACCACATCATTAAACGAGAATGTACTGAGAGCAGCATATTTGGTGACAATCATATTGCTAAGGCTAAAAGCCCTCCATTATAGACAGGGCAAAATAATAGGAGAGGGTGAGGTTAAAAAATGGCACGTTTGGCTTTGTCGGCTAGCATTGTGACTATGCGCATTGAGGAAATGGCTGAAGGGTCATTCCATGTCAACTCAACCAGTGGTGTTCATCCGACCCTCTCAGATCTTCCTGAAATTTTCAGGGCTTGTTGTACATACAAAGTTGAGTGATTCATAAACATTTCAGGCCATTGGGTCAAAAACATTCTGAGATATGATTTTTTAAAGTTTTAAGGGTAGTCGCGAGTTCGCGTGACATTAACATTTTCGCGATATTTGAACGTGAATATTTCAAAAACTAAATGAGGTATCAGGCTGAAATTTTCAGTATTTACTCATTTTTTCATGTTGAGTTGAATGGTGTTTTATCTTAAATGTAGCTTGCATACAGAATGCCCGAAAAATGTCCAAATATTGCACTTCAGTCAGTTTTCATCAATATTTGACCCGGTATAGCCAAGAACCTATAAGACATGGAATGATATTTGTTAGACAGTTAGTAAGTACCATATATGTGTTTATTATTTTGATAGAGAATTCCTGTTAATCAATAATAGTGTACTCATTGTAGGCCCCTTTAAGCATCATGGTCGTCCATTTTTGCGCGCATTGCGACCCCCAGTTGACCATGTTGACAGTAAATCACATTTTTCATGTTTTGGTGACACATTGACGACCGTACCACAGTTATCACATGACAACCTGAATATCTTGAGTTTGTTTTCACTTACTGCCACAAACCGGTGGTATGACCGTGTACCAGGTTTGAATTGAATCAAATCGTTCAACCAAACAGCTACGATGCACCTCAACGTTATCATTCGCTGCAAAAAAAGAAATTAATTCATGGAACATTTTTGGTTGCCCCATTGTACATCTGATGTGGCGTTAGTATTTAATGTTGCAGAGTTGCCTGCAAACGTGCTCTTGCTACTAGCCTCTGTACTGTGCCACCAATACCATCACAATGACTTTTTCCAAAACTGGTAGCAAAAAAGTTCCACTCTGCTTCAATGCCAAAATCTGTTTTATGCAGGCACAGATTCTTGAAGTTTTTTGCATTGTGTCTGTCACATGGAAATGTATCTGTCACAGGGAAATGTAACTTTCACATGGAAATGTATCTGTCACAGGTAAATGTATGTCACAGGGAAATGTAACTGTCACATGGAAATGTATATGTCACAGGAAAATGTAACTGTCACATGGAAATGTATATGTCACAGGGAAATGTATGTCACATGGAAATGTATCTGTCCAGGGAAATGTATGTTACAGGGAAATGTATCTGTCACAGGGAAATGCTGACCAATTGACAAAAAATGTCACTGGTATTTAACAGCCTGATGGTCTGTCACATGGAAATGTATCTGTCACAGGAAAATGTAACTGTCACATGGAAATGTATATGTCACAGGGAAATGTATGTCACATGGAAATGTATCTGTCCAGGGAAATGTATGTTACAGGGAAATGTATCTGTCACAGGGAAATGCTGACCAATTGACAAAAAATGTCACTGGTATTTAACAGCCTGATGGTTGAAGGCGTTTAAGTTATTTACCACATAAATTGAATAGATTTGTGAGCAGATGGACGCAGAGCACATACATCTTCTCTTGTACACAGAAAATAAATGGTTATCCAGAAGACAATCACTAACCAAAGTATTTGAATAACGAGAGCCATCGCAAAGATTTCTATCAAAACATAAGTCACCGCTGGCAGCACACTTCAGTGACAAAATATGGTCGAGAAACGGGCTTACCTGTGTGACATATTCAGCCTGTTCAATGAACTCTTAAGGAAAAATGACAACTGTTTTCACATTGGCAAACATAGTAGCAGCATTTAAAGTCAAACTGAAGTTGTGGGGACGCCACGTGAACAGAGGCATTTTGAACTAGACTGAACATAGAGTAGGTGCTAATAATATAGATATTAGGGTGGGGCAAACTGCTGTTGTCTCTGTCAGACAATTATAAATAGATGCTCCCTCATCTAGTGACCAATTTAACAATTCATGTTCATGTGTTATTTTCATGTCTAGGGGTCGCAACTTTGAAAAATACAGTTCTTATAGTACATTTTATGAATATTAACCCCTAAAGCGCCAACTAATATTAACGAAATGCATCTAGAATAGTTATCATATTTATGTTTGGTATAATTGTACAGCTAAATGATAACTGCTTACATTACTATTATTATGTAAGCTTTTTGAATTTTTATTTTATTTTTACTATAAATATTTGTGGGTATTAAAATGCGCCGCTTCTAGGTCCCCGTAAAAAAAATGTCCAAAGACGGTAAAATTAATGAAAAAATATAAAAGACGAATGTTCACTTGTTATTATCTATTTAAAAAACGATCAAATTTAATTTACAAACTTTCCCGAAAAGAACCCATCAAAAATTAATTAAATTAAATCATTTATATCCAAGAAAAGCTATGTCGGCCTATAATAAAATTCCCATCAAAATCACTACCACTCATTTTGACACCTGAAAATGCTTTGCACCCCAGCAAGCTGCGCCGTCAAAGAGATGCTTGGAGGAAGAAGTCAATTCAGGATCACAAAGAAGAAAGTGAAGTAATTGTTTGTCTCATTTTTGATGGCAAGATTGATGTCACTCTTAAGCATCCTGGGTCTACTCGTCGCAAAGTCAAAGAAGAGCACTACGTCTTAGTATCATTTCCTACCCGCAGCTATGTTGAACATGTTGTTCCAGCATCAGGAAAGTCCAAGGACATTTCTAGAGAAATTTTGCCAGTGGTTACAAGCAGCAAGTCGAAACTAACTTTACAAGGAGTTGTTTGTGATGTAACACCAATAAAGACTGGTAAACATAATGGTGTAATCCGACAACTTGAACTTCAGTTACGACGGCCACTTCAGTGGTTGGTTTGTTTACGGTACTGCGTGCCAACGAATTGCCTTTAAGGAAGCTAATAGAAGTCGTTGATGGGAAGACCACTGGTCCAAAGACTTCAGAAGGACAGATAGCAAGCATGCTGGAATTTGATCCCCAGCAGAAATCAATCATCGAATTTTCTCCAGTTTCAGGTTCTGTTGTTGAGGTTGAAGTACAGATCAGCAGTATTTACTGAAAATGTGTCTGCTTATTCAAAGTAGTTGCAGCGCTGGTCAGAGTTACATCTCATACTTAGAGACAGCCCAACCTGGGACAATCAGTCATGCCAGATGGTTCTAAAGCTAACCAAATACTCAGGTTGTATGCCTCCGAACAAAGTCCTTCTGCCGACCTTCAACGAATCGTGAAATTCATACTGAATTTTTATGCTCCATCATGGTTTTGCATCAAATCTCAGCCAAGCTGCCAGGATGGAGCCAAGAACTTCTTCTTCATGATTTCACTGTACCAAAAACTTGACACAAATTATCAGGCTGTCGTGGCTCCATTGCTTCAAAACAACAGCTACTTTGGCCATCCAGAAAATATCTTGTTGGCGGCTGTTGGCGACAAAGACGAAAACATTAGAAAATTTCCATACGAAATAGTGTTGTTGGCTCGAAGTACTCACTCAAGTGACACGTTTCATTGTTTTGACAAGAACAGAATTAAAATAAACTTTTCAGCTGAGTCGTACATTAGCATGGTTAAATGGGAACTGTTCGAGTTTGATTCACCTCCACTGCTGCAGGACATCACTGCCGAAGATATTGCCAGTTATGGCCAGGTGATTCTACCTCACTTTCCATGCCATTCGCAAGATGTTAAAAGAAACATCAAGGATGGCAAAGTATACGGACATGATAGACGCCATGGTGCTATTATTCAAAGGCAGAAATCAAGATCGGACGTGCCAACAATAGAAATAAAGGCAGACTTTCTGCACTAATTTCACATTTTAACTGCGGTACAGTTGCAAATAACATTTTTTTTTTATTTTACTAGATATTGTTGTTGTTGAATATGTTGTGTTTGATTTTAAGAACCATTAACATTGTTAATAATTCACTATGTTCATCAGCGTTATATTTTCAGAACACATTTAATTGCGGTTTTTTAAAGACAGAGTTGCTAGAAAACGGTTATACAGAAAATAAAACTGTTTTTGTCTACGCTTTTACTTTCATATGGATCACTGATTTTGGTTTGTCTGAGACCTTAAATCCAAAATTTGTCAGTTTTTGCCCCACCATAATAGATATATATCTATGGCTATATCGCTATGATTTCAAGTTTTAGTATATACAAATTTAATATTTTTAACCAATAAAAATGTCACTAAATTAGGCCAATTAGCCCATATAAAAAAAAACTCAAAATTTATCATGTATATAATATTGTTTTATTTTTATTTTTGTTTGGGGAAATGTTTTAAAAAATTAATGAATATCATTATTTGATCAATTTTAATTATATTACACGTATATTCATTATATGGAATTTTGAGACATCATGTGACGTGCTCTGTCCAGTATAATCATTTGTCTTCAACGTCATCAATGGTCTGTGGCAATGGTTTGTTCTGTGTCTCTGGCAGCAAGAGAACCACAGCGCAACCAACTACAGTCATACCTCCAAATATTCCCAGGGGCAGATTGTTCATGCTGTTATTCTGAAAATATATTACACAATCAGTTAGAATGTTTATATTGTTGCTAAGAACAATATTGTAAAGAAAGCAGTTTGAGCAGTCAAAATAATTGACGTCACAGTTTGATGACGACATTTAGCGCCTGCCAATTAATTAATAGTATACGTACCACATAGACCATGTTAGGTGCTGCTATACTTCCTATGTTTTCAAAGAAAGAAGATGCACCAACAGCCTGGTTTCTAAAAGCAATAAGGATTGTTTTATTGCTCTGTATTAATTATTTTACAAAAATCTTTGAATGTTAAACACATATTATTGACAAAATTATTGTAAAATATAATCTGTAATGTTTACATGAAGTCAGAATTAATTCCATTAATTTATTTTTTGTTTAACTTAAACAAAACAAGGGAAAAGATAAACCACAAAAATTGATAACATGAACAACATTATGTTATATCTGCAACAGAAAAATGAGGGAAAAGATAAACCACAAAAATTGATAACATGAACAACATTGTGTTATATCTGCAACAGAAAAATGAGGGAAAAGATAAACCACAAAAATTGATAACATGAACAACATTGTGTTATATCTGCAACAGAAAAATGAGGGAAAAGATAAACCACAAAAATTGATAACATGAACAACATTGTGTTATATCTGCAACAGAAAAATGAGGGAAAAGATAAACCACGAAAATTGATAACATGAACAACATTGTGTTATATCTGCAACAAAAAAAGATGCAACGAGAATGATGAATTTTTTTTTTTAGTTTTACCTCACAACCGTTGGAAATACTTCTGCAGCGTATAAGTATATAGTTGAATATGAACCAGTTATACCAAACTTGCCTATCAAAACTAGAGCTGTCTTGAGTTTGTCTAGGTCTACACCATCTGACAGAAGATAAATAGTTTAGTTTAACTATAACTTACAAATCATTTAAGAAACAAATTAAGAAACAAATATAAAACGATTAAATTAATTTAAAACCAATGCGAGTTTAGGAGAAACATTGATATCTACCTGATTGGTCTGGTATAAATATAACAGTTAAGTTAGCCACAGCACAGATCAAAAGAAAAATACTAATGGACCGACGTCTACCTATGCTGGAAAAAGAAAGTTCAAAATACAAAATTATCATATGTCATTCAGATATAACATTATCATATGTCATAAGATATAACATTATCAAATGTCATACAGATATAAAAGTATCATATGTCATACAGATATAAAATTATCATATGTCATACAGAAAAATCAAAATATAACATTATCATATGCCATACAGATATAAAATTATCATATGTCATACAGAAAGTTCAAAATATAACATTATCACATGTCATACAGATATAAAATTATCATATGTCATACAGAAAGTTCAAAATATAACATTATCATATGTCATACACAGAGCCCATCGCTAATAATGACCTTAAAAAATGCCGTCCTCAATGTTATTTTCATTTTAAATAGTGTAGCACGTAAAATATTGATACTGAATATCACAATAGCTCAAATATGGCAGCTTTCGGAAATGTCAATTTAACTAGTATTTATACTCTGTGATGAAGAAATTCCATTGTAAATTAAAGGATTGTATTTAAATGTAATGAAGAATTAAAACTTTAAAAAATAACATTGTCCTATAAATGCATTTAAAAAACTTCGATATAAATGAAAGCATTATCACATAAATGTAATGAAGAGATTCCAAAACTTTGGTAATTACGTTTTTTTACTTTTGATAGAAGAACAACAAATGTCACTCCGCTATATGTGACCACTATAGCGTGTATAAACAAATGGTTTTTAATAATGTATATACTGCATGTAAAAATTACGAATGGGTTGCCTTTAGAAACTATGAATAGACTGTCTGTAAAACTATATATATATATATATATATATATATATATATATATATATATATATACTGCTTGTTTATACATGACGTGTCATAGATTTACAATGACATTTATAAAGACAATGTCAGTAAACACAGTCAGTAAGTCTGAAGTTATCTTACATCAAAAATAATCTCTCACGACATCATGCTACTCAGGTGTGTAATAGCAAATATGAACTACAAGCTGTACCCTGCAAAGCTTTTGCATGAAGATAGACTACTGTAAAGCCAGTGTCAAACCTAGGGATTTGGGGGCCCGGGGGCTTGGCCTCTTTTGGGGCCCCTGCATTTTGACGTTCGATACCATGACACGAGATTATGTACTTAATATTTAATGTAAAAATAGTTTTGGGGGCTCCCCTCAAGCTGGGGCCCGGCGGGACTTTCGATTTTGGACCCCCCTCCCCCACCCTACGTACGCCTCTGTGTTCAGCTTTGACACGTATTTTCAAAAAAAAAAGATTTTTTCTTTTAAGTTATGAAATACCTAATTAGTTGTTGTTTCTTTTTCTTACAACATCCTAAAAGATAAATCATTTCGATAAAAAAATGTCAAAGAGATCTAATAAGTTACTTTTCATTAAAACAACCAAAAGGATGAATTCTAAAAAAAAAAAAACAATAAATTTAAAAAAAATGTCAAAGAGAGGAATCGAATCTGGATAGTCAGAATAAAAGAAAACCCCAAGCTGCTTAGCCATTCAGCCACCAAGTACACAATCATATTGTACCCTGCAAAGCCTTTGCATAGAGACAGACTATTGTTCATCCAGTGCCGAACCTAGGGATTTGGGGCCCGGGGCTTGGTCTCTTTTGGGGCACCTGCAATTTGACATTTGATACCATGACATGAGATTATTTACTTATATTTAATGTTAAAAATAATTTTGGGGGCTCCCCTCAAGCTGGAGCCTGGGGTACCCAGCAAAGCTTTTGCATGAAGATAGACTATTGTAAAGCCAGTGCCAAACCTATGGCGGGACTTTATATTTTAGACCCCACTCAGGCCCACTCCCCCACCCTAGGTACGTCTCTGTGTCCAGCTTTGATACATATTTTCAAAATATTTTTTTAAGTTATGAAATAATAAAAAATCTAATTAGTTGTTGTTTCTTTTTCTTACAACATCCTAAAAGATAAATTATTACAATTAAAAAAATTCAAAGAGATCTAATTAGTTACTTTTCATTAAAACAACTAAAAGGATGCATTCTGAAAAAAAAAAACAATAAAAAAATGTCAAAGAGAGGAATCGAACCTGGATAGTCAGCGTTAAAAATATAGATAATTCCAAGTAGCTTTACCCATTCAGCCACCACGTCACACGAACAGAGGGAAAATTGCAATGTAGTATTAAAAGAAAATTGCTCGATTATTTTTTCACTTCCGTTTATTACTATTGTTTACGTTTGACGATGTTAAAATGCTATCTGTTGTAATAAAAACTACAATAATTTGAATGATATTATATGTTAAATATTACCTTTTAATATTTGAGACTTTTACATTTCATAATAAAAACCACAGAAACTATTTAAAACTGTAGATTTTTCAAAAGGAAATATCGAATCGAGGACGCGGGCAAGACGCCATTTTGAATTCTTGTTTTCCGCTTTCGATTTAACGCAGAGTGAAAAATGAATAACATGTATATAGATTCTGACTTGTTGTGTTCATTATTCTTAGAATAATTACTCTCTGCATACGTGGGTGAGAATGACTTACATGAAAGTGCTCAAATGTACGCTGGGATATCATGACTTACATTTTATTAGAGAACAGTGCTACAATGTAAGCTGGTATCTCCACAACACCTAGTAGAAACAAGTTCAGGAAACGATCTCCATTCAGTGTTGGTGTGTTGAACATGATGCCAAAGTAGGACAACGAGTTGACTAGACTGGAGAAACAGTGACAAAAATGTAACTTAAAACATTTGGTGCATAGTGAATATTTATTTAATATCTTTCTTTAAAAATGAGATAAACTAGATGCATAATTACAATAAATAAAACATTATGATCGTAAACTTTCTCAGTTTTGGCGTCTTAAACAAACTGAAAACTGTGTACACTTCCGAATTATTTATTTTTTTGGAAGGACTGGACTCAGAAAGAGGGTTTTCCTTATTAGTTACTTCACCCGTCTGTATGTGTGTAGAACATACCACATGATTTCTGTAAATAGAATAACATAAATATGTATATGACAAATTAGTGACAGTGAATAACGAAAAGAAAAAAAAACATTATTTACAATCATAAAATAGACGGGTATAAGGCGTGAGTACTACAGATCAGCAACAGGACGCCTTGTCTAGGCTGAACGTGAGTCGAATGGTGAACTATCAAGGAAATCTACAGCAACAGGACGCCTTGTCTAGGCTGAACGTGAGTCAAATGGTGGGCTTTCAAGGAAACCTCTCCTTCAAATATGGATGGTGAAACCAACAGCAAACTAAATGGGACGGATGGTCGTGCGGTAGAGCGCTCGACTTTCTAGGTACCTGGTTCGATCTCCGGTTAGACTATTACATTATCCCCAGACAGTCATCTAGTTAGTCTATCCCCAGACAGTCGCCTAGTTAGTCTATCCCCAGACAGTCGATTATTTAGTCTATCCATATCAACGGCTTTGAGACTAATATTGAATATTACTGCAAAATGAAAGGATGTTTTATAGAATATAAACATAAGATTTTTAATTTAGCATAAATGTCTTACGCATTAAGTTTAGGTTCAAATCCTGACAATGTCTCATTCAAGTCTGGTATATCAGGCAATCGATTAATTTTCAAATATTTTCTAATAATCAACTTTGCCTGATGCACTCTACCCTTTGAAAGTAAAAATGGCAGAGATTCAGGAATTATGCTGGAAAATAAGAAAACAAAATCACAAAGTTTAAAGTTGATTTATGAATGATGGACGTTGCTTAGAAATAGTTTCAACAATAATAACCGACCAACAATAATAACCGACCAACAATACATCTGTATCACTGAACGTTGTAGAGATATGACACATTTGTTTAGGTGATAAATACAGATGAGCAAATGAAATATTTATAACTGAAAGTAAATTTACTTACAAAATAAACAACACTGACAACACATTGATGGGTAGTGCAATGGCTAGCTCCAAGTCCTTCCAGTTAGGAATCAGATAACCCAGTAGAGCTAAAGACATTATACTCAGTGCCCAAAAAAATTCCATTGCTATAGTGGGGACTGCACGGTGGGCTGCGTCAAATGTTTCACTCATGAGGACAAACACATTGAGAGCAACAGTCTGGAGGTAGGACAAACACATTGAGAGCAACAGTCCGGAGGTAGGACAAACACATTGAGAGCAACAGTCTGGAGGTAGGACAAACACATTGAGAGCAACAGTCTGGAGGTAGGACAAACACATTGAGAGCAACAGTCTGGAGGTAGGACAAACACATTGAGAGCAACAGTCTGGAGGTAGGACAAACACATTGAGAGCAACAGTCTGGAGGTAGGACAAACACATTGAGAGCAACAGTCTGGAGGTAGGACAAACACATTGAGAGCAACAGTCTGGAGGTAGGACAAACACATTGAGAGCAACAGTCTGGAGGTTGGTAAATTTACATGAGTATTAGTCCAAGCGCACATGTAGAGAAATTCTACATAGAAATTAATTATACAAATATTTCAGGCCATTTCACCTACCATGTTGGTCATTCCAATCAAAAATTTCAAAATACAGTAGACTATTACATTCATGGACCAGATGATGCAGGTACCAAACACAGCTTGTACCCACAGACAGACTAACATAACAGACTTGGCACCAAACCTATCAGCTAGGGGAGTCAGACTTAAGACACCAAAAGCTGAGCCCACCATGTAAATTGTTGAGGTCAGTTCATTCAGGTAGCTGTCGTCACAGACTAAATTGTACTTAGAAATATAACAGTTGTTACTATGAAAATTAACTTAAAAAGTAGACATTGGGTCAGTTCATTGAGGTAGCTGTCGTCACAAACTAACTGTATTTAGAAATACAACAGCTATTATTATAACAATTAACATAAACAAACATTATATATTGAATGAGTCAGAATCTTCTGTGACTTAAAGTTTAGTCTTACGAAGTCCGTTTAGGCAGTTATTGTGAATCTCTTGGTAATAGACCAATCAATAACAAATAGAGTTCAATTCACTGAGGTGTAGCTCTCAATACTATATTGTATACTATACCTAAAAATCCATCTCTGAAGATAACTCCCATTCATGTAAGGCCCCGCCCATAGACCTATGACCCCCCCACCCCCAGGCCCCATCCCTGTTCTCAAAAGGCATTCGTAGGAACTGCTCTCAATTCTTATGATCAGCTGGGTCGGCGAGTATTTGAGTACACATGTGTGTATGTGTAAATGTGATTAAGATCTAGCAAGTGTTAGCACTTCCTCGTTGATTGAGTTTAAAGTAATTTTTTAAATGTTCCCAATATACAGTTTGCAATATATAGTTCACAATAAATAATACATACTATATAGTACACAACGTATAGTACACAATGTATAGTTCACAATATATAGTTCACAATATATTATAATACATACTATATAGTACAAATGTATAGTACACAACGTATAGTACACAATGTATAGTACGCAATGTATAGTTCACAATATAAAATACATACTATATAGTACACTATGTATAGTTCACAACGTATAGTACACATTGTATAGTACACAACGTATAGTACACAATGTATAATACGCAATGTATAGTTCACAATATATTATAATACATACTATATAGTACACATTGTATAGTTCACAACGTATAGTACACAATGTATAGTTCACAACGTATAGTACACAATGTAAAGCTCACAATGTATAGATTATTGATCACCTCTGAAACAATGGACGTGTACCCAGATTCCCAGAAATATGTCCATCCGTTGTTACATGACTTTGTTTTGTTACTGACCGTCAGGTTGATATACTGTCTACATGCACTGTAGACCAGCTGACCATCTTTAACTTCATTAGGTACAGACTCATTCAGACTTATGCCTGGACTTGGATTACATTGATAGCCTGGATCCCACCCCTGTGAAGGAAATAATGTAATTGTTATTCAAGAAACCCGTTAGGATAGGATACTTAAAAATTGATCTTACACTCCGATAAAGGGAAGATTACTTTGTAGTGCCCTATTTCATCCCTGAAACAGCCAAATAAGTAACAGCCATGGAGTTATGGAGGCACCATGGGTGTACCACCTAGGTAGGCTCCCAAGGCTGAGATTGGAACTCGTAGAATACAGCAAGCTAGTTGAGCTTACGGTTTCTCTCCCGACAAAGCTAGCCGACAAAGCCACTAATGCTGTATTTTAACATTACCATCTCCTATTAGTTTACGGCAAATGTTTTAGTACGGTTAACCACCAAATATGCTGCTCTCTGTACATTCTCACTCAATGATGTGGTGGCCCTCAAATTGATTCTGTCCTTCATGTTTCCGTTTTTTTACTTTCAAAATACTCCAGGGGCTTGTCTATTAATCCATGGCTCTTGGCGCCCAAGTGGTGAATCAGTTTTGAAGGTTTCATTGCATCATTAGATAGCTGGTCGCATCAAACTATGCAGTGCGAAGTTGGTGTATGAAAATCACATGTCTCGATAAATATATTTCAAGTAGGACTCACGGTATTCTTGTAAAAGTTGTATGAGTCTCTGATTTTGACGGCTCTTATTCTGTCTATTTACTTAGCCTTATCTTTTCCCCAAGGAAACTTTACAATGACGTCTGTTTCTTACTCATTTTCGCTAATGTGTGGGTTAAATTTGAGAGCTCATGTGACCGTCATGTAACATGGAAATAAAACTAAACCCATTTAGTAAAAGTAAACTTAAAAAGGTGAAAAATTTAAAACAAACGATACATATACACCAAGCACTGTTAAACATGAGAAAGTACCAAAGTTATAAGACACTGCCACTTGTAGCCACTCAGCTCCCAGTTAACCAACCTCTCGTTCAAAATCCCGAGAGAAATACACCACATTAAATACAATGGAAACAATTTAAAGTTTCTTTGGCGGCCCGGTACCGCTTGGTCCACGGACCGGCGCCGGTCCGCGACCGGGGGTTGGGGACCACTGGCCTACAGTCTTCAATTAGATTTAACCTTTTTATATGCGAAAATATTCACATTAGAATAGAAAACATGTTTTTGCCCATTAAAGATATGGTATATAGCTTAATAACATTATGTAAAAAAAATGAAATTAATATAAAATATTTTAATGCCCCTTAAAAATAATATATTTTTCCAGGGATATTTTTATCGGAATTTCGAAATGAAAACCATTTTTAAATCCCTTTACCATACAGATAACAATACGCTTTATATCTTGCCTTTATTACCTATTTGGAAGATAATTCTTTAGATGGACCTATAACTCTAATCCATGCATGGGAATAATTTATTACAGGTCCATTGAAATTCCATTTATGGTATCCAGTGCCGTGCCTGGCCATGAACAAAATCATTGATCACTGACTTCCTATTTCTTTATAATCGTATCTATTTATCAGGCCTTTAAAGGTCATTTTTCTACGAAGACATTGTAAGTCTTGGAGTAGCATTTATAGATTTTTGATAACCATTTTTTTGCACGGCTAAATGTTAGAACTATGTATGAAAAATATGTCCGATTTACACTAAAACTGAGAAAACTTGGAGAGCATTCACATAACTAGAAATATAGTGTCCAAGATTTTAAAAATTAGAATAATACTAGTGAGGGCTGTTGAATGTGAGGGAAGTTACACAAACACTTGTCTCTTGCTACGAAATTATCTCTGCAATCTTTTTGGGGAGAAAGGAAAAGAGCGGCCCTCAGAGTTTGTCCAGAATTTGAGGCACCAGTTGTTCTTGGCTGCCATAATTTTTGTCGTGATTTCATAAGACAATCATCACAACACATAGTTTCGATACAGACTTCAGTGAAAGTATAGGCCTCTGTGAGTTGTCGATAAATGGATTTTCTGAATGCTGAAAATAAACGTTGTTTTCAAAGGAATATTAGCCGCCCTTCTGAGGTTGTCGCCTGGATCTTTTGCACCACAATATATATATATATATATATATATATATATATATATATATATATATATATGTATATATATATATATATATATATATATTAGGGCTGCTGATTAAACTGCGTTAGTTTGCGATTAACGCGTCAAAATAATTTTGCGATTAAAATTTTTAACGCAACACCTAAATGCGTTAATTTTACCAAAATGATGAAAGTTCACCAAAAACGAATTTGTCTCAAGAATTTAAAGCTATGGTCCATTGAGTTATTAAGTAGATCTACCACACCAATCTGTCGCAATTCGCTCACACCCTAACCCCCAGGTATGTCGACAAAAGCCCCACTTGTAATATAAAATGAAGACAAGTAATCCTTCTGCTTCCTTTCCGGTCGATATAAAAACAGAAATGTTTCATTTACTAGTTTACATTATATACTATAGTGTATTGTGGAGGTACAACAGTGTATAGTTGAAGGTTTGGAAAAAAAACAAGTGTACAATGAACCCGGTTATAATTAGATGAAAAAAAAATGAGATGATATAAATTTTGTATCATCCTTTTTTTGCACCTAATTTTGTATCGCATTTGGATAATACAGCATCTTTCTTGTCACGTCTGCAGCAACTGCATTAATATTTCCATATACATGACACCTATAATTAGTGTCTAGACAGTGCCTAGACATGATCTAGACTAGGCTATGCACACATCTGTATAGTAGACAGAGGTTGTATATTTCAGAATAATTGTGACACTGAGTTAAATTTTATATAGAGCTGATGATTTGCTGCAATTAAAGCGTAATTAATGCGTTAAAAATATGCGATTACATTTTTAACACAAACACCTAAATGCGTTACATTTTACCCAACTGTTAGCATTTCAGAGTTGCAGAAAAAAATCAGTAAATAACCCTATTCTATAACCAGATCAGGCTACATTTTTTTAAAAAAGCAAGAAAAAACACCCGAACACAGAAACTGTCACGTTTACATAAATCACAGCAATATGACCTTGAAACAATAGGATTGTCATTTCTTAATTCTAATTTATGACCTTGAATACCATAAGTGAACATCATTCTGTAGACGCGTGCAATATAGTTCGGCACGTGCCATCGTTTTGGACAGAGGGGGTAAGGTGGTTGGGAAGCAATAATGTAACGTCATCTTTGTAGGGGAAGAGAGAGGCTGCTAAGTGTCAAAAATGAAATTGGATGGGCAAGAAGGGAAAATAAAAAAAAACGCGTTCATAATAAGGGACCAAGTACATTCTTGCTATACTATTATTTAAAGAAAGAAAAAGGCACAAATGACGAGTGTATTTGGGGGGGGGGGTTGGGAAGTGGTGGGGGTAGGTGCGGTAGTGGAGGGTAGGGTAAACAAGACCTACGCGTGGCGAAGTGTTACAAAATATGACAGCTTTGTAAACTGATCAGAAAAAAAAATAATGAAAAAAAAGTTTTAACAATACCATCCCCCCCCCCGAACAGCGGTTGACATACGTCATTAGTTCGGAAACAATGGAACGAGAAAAAACATGTTTGGTATTGATGTTAATTTAAAAAGGAAACAATTCGCATGACTTGACGTGATCAGTGGCGCTGAGAGCCGACACGGGCCTCAGGGCAGGAACAATTGCGGGCCCCTTAATTACCTTAATAAACATAAGTCGTGAAAAAATTGACATGGTAGGGGCGGCCGGGCCTCCTTACAGATGCGGGCCCCCTGGCAATGACCCCCCTGTCCCCCCCTCTCGGTGTGCCTGGACGTGATTAATACATGTCAATAAACCGGTCTCAATAACCATATTAATAGACATATGTGCAAATGTTTAATACATCTTTGTGAATTTATAATAACTCTTTCGTAAATTAAACTGACTTGTTTGTTATGACAATATTATGCAAAGATATTACTACATACTAGTTTGAATACAAACAAATGTATTATATTGTGTCGATTAAAATATACGTTAATTTGCGATTAAAACTTTTAATCATGCGTTAATTTCGATCAATTTTTTTAATCGAATATATATATATATATATATATATATATTACATACCCTAAAATATAAAATACTGATCATGTCAAATGTAATTATAGTGTACAACAACAGCTCACTTGATAAATCGATATCCAAATGTGCCATCCCCCTCTCATGTAGACTAAACTCAGCAGTACAAAAATTAACATTTGATACCGGCCATAACCACCAAGATGTTTTTGTATATCGTCTACTGTACTAGATGATGTCACGTCAGAAGTCTGATTGACATCGGGCAGTCCAGAAGGTGTAGTGTCATCTGATTTGATCTCATGCAGCTCCTAAACATAACAAAAAATAATAAAATTTCCTTGGCTCTAACGGGCCATTAATGCAGTAACTTCAGTAACTTCATCATACAAAAGCGATTGTGTGGTTCAACGTCCAGTCTCCTTTACGTCCCCAACTACAGTCAAGTACCCATTTAAAGGTGGATGAACCAACTTTCACCTGAACCTGGAAAAATTCCTTTGGTTCTCACGTAAGGTCGAACACAATGTGGTCATTTTTTATTCCACGTGATAATTGACAAACTATGCAATTGTTTAGGACCACCATTAAAAAAACTAGGCAATCGTCTAGGACCACCATTAACAACCTATGCAATTGCTTGACCACCATTGACAAACTATGCCATTGTCTAAGACCACCATTAACAAACTGTCATTGTCTAGGACCACCATTAACAAACTATGTCATTGTCTAAGACCACCATTAACAAATTAGGCAATTGTTTAGGACCACCATTAACAAACTAGGTCATTGTCTAGGACCACCATTAACAAACTAGGCCATTGTCTAGGTCCACCATTTAACAAACTAGGCAATTGTTTAGGACCACCATTAACAAAATATGCCATTGTCTAGGACCACCATGAACAAACTAGGCAATCGTCTAGGACCACCATTAACAAACTAGAAATTTGCCTAGGGTAAAAAGTGATAAAAGGGTCCATGACAGAACCGGTCGAATATTGTAATTTTGAGTCATAGTGATAATATAATACCTATTATTACGTGCGAATATGTTATTTTTTTAATAATTCATACGTCTATAATAAATCTAATGTATGTATTCTCAGTAACTGGGGCTCAGAGATATTCTTTTGTACAGCTAATTAGTGCACTCTCTAATCTCCCCACTACATCTGTGGTTGTATTGGTCGTAGGTGCCCTAGATACGGAGCCGACACATCACTGGTCACATACACACATCACTGGTCACATAACCACATCACATTACTGGTCACATACACACATCACTGGTCACATACACACATCACTGGTCACATACACACATCACTGGTCACATAAACACATCACTGGTCACATACACACATCACTGGTCACATACACACATCACTGGTCACATACACACATTACTGGTCACATACACACATTACTGGTCACATACACACATCACTGGTCACATACACACATTACTGGTCACATAAACACATCACTGGTCACATACACACATTACTGGTCACATACACACATTACTGGTCACATACACACATCACTGGTCAAACCGACACATACACACATCACTGGTCAAACCGACACATACACACATCACTGGTCACATACACACATCACTGGTCAAACCGACACATACACACATCACTGGTCACATACACACATCACTGGTCACATACACACATCACTGGTCAAACCGACACATACACACATCACTGGTCACATACACACATTACTGGTCACATACACACATTACTGGTCACATACACACATCACTGGTCACATACACACATTACTGGTCACATACACACATCACTGGTCACATACACACATCACTGGTCACATACACACATCACTGGTCAAACCGACACATACACACATCACTGGTCACATACACATATTACTGGTCAAACCGACACATACACACATCACTGGTCACATACACACATTACTGGTCAAACCGACACATACACACATCACTGGTCACATACACACATTACTGGTCAAACCGACACATACACAATCACTGGTCACATACACACATTACTGGTCAAATCGACACATACACACATCACTGGTCACATGCACACATTACTGGTCAAACCGACACATACACACATCACTGGTCACATACACACATTACTGGTCAAACAGACACATACACACATTACTGGTCAAACCGATTTACGTTTCTATTTAAATATATATGAGTTGGTGATAATGGAAATGGTAGAAGTGCAACCAATGTAATAATATAACTGGAGTGCTCGATAGGGTTAAATACCCAGGGGCGCCGAGAGCCAACAAGGGCCCCAGGGCAGGACACATAATAAACAATGAGTCGTGAAAAAATTGACATGGTCGGGGCGGCCGGGCCCCTTTACAGATGCGGGCCCCCTGGCAACGACCCCCTACCCCCCTCTCGGCGTGCATGTAAATACCAGACGACTAAAATAGGCGTCCACAAAATGGCGGCCTTGCGAATTCTGGACCCTTTTTTTTTTTTGCTGCACTGATAGACTTATACTACTACGGGTTTCGGATGCGTAGCAGCAACAAATTTTATTTCCGCCCCTTGCAGAGTTTTTTTTTTCGCAGGTGCAGGTTTTCAAAATGGGAAACAAACAAAAAAACGGCTGCTTAAAAGCACCGATTCAAATAGAAAATCGTTTTAATTGAAATATAAGAAAATCATTCCAGCGAAACAGGTACAGAATTCGCGAGATCCCTATATTTATAAATTCGCTACTTGAATAATATTTACTTCTTGTGTGACGCTAAAAGCTGAGTTTTGTATTCCTGATTCCAATTCTTCTGATTTATTATTTCCCAAGTGACCATTAGTGATACTCTTAGTCTGTCTCATTTTGATTCAAACACTTGAAACTGTACAACTCTTAAGAAACTATCAAGATAGAGAAAACATTTTTAATGAAACACTTGTGATGCAAATTTTATAGTGATTTTACAAATAATTATGTACGTGTTAGCAGTGACTCTTGAAAGATTTTCTCCCGAAAAAAAATGATATAATTAATAATAATAATAACAGCTTTCGAGAGCGATAGAGCCGCCCCAAGCTCTAGGCCTCCTGGAATAAGTTCGGACTGCCCGATAACTCTCGCGGTGGCCCTGCTAATGTTTGCAACTTCACCGTCATCCCTCTTAGTGGGGTAAAGACATTGGTCCTAATTCATGTCACATTTTCATCTGTCAAAAATTACATTTTTTTCCGTCAATGCCTATGACTTGTTAGGCATATATTGATATAACCGTAATTAAAATCAAAATGTTGTTATTATGGATTCTGATTAAACTGCATTAACGCGCAATTAATGCGTCAAAAATAATTTGCGATTAAAATTATTAACGCAACACCTATGTCCGTTAATT